>OX465254.1:7396383-7574237 GCA_949987775.1 Aproaerema taeniolella
CAACCATATAATCCATCCAACCACAACACATCATATTAATAAGTTTGTAAAACTTGTTTTTGCGGTCATTAGCTGCATATTGATAGATAAAACTTTTGTTTGCGACTCTGGATATATAAACAAAAAATTAAAAATAGTACAGATACAAATACAGAAACGTTTTCAAAGTGAAATTTATAAAGAAAATCGATGTAAGCAGGACCTAAATAAGAGAAACGAAAAGAGCAAGATGCGGTTCTTTCAAGTTTTTGTCTTATGAGACAATATTTTCCCTTATTTTATTTTCTTCCTGTTTTTGTTTTATTATTATAAGACATACAGGACATTTCCTTTCGACATTGAGATTCTTTGATTACATAAAAAAATGTGGATGAAGGCGATGAAAGCTTAAAATGGCTGCGAAAGCGAGTGATGTATTGTATAGTCCTTGAAATTTTGAACCACGCTACCACGGCATTTACGCGACCGTTGAATTCCAAATAATATGTGCGTAATAATAACATACGAATTTATAATGTATTTATACGTTAAGCCATGCTATTCAAGCAATGTTTGATAAATAATGTAAAACGAGTCATTGTCGATACGACCGTGACTACACAGACAGTACGTTACCCACCCCATGCACAAACAAAAGCAAGTTAAATCAAAATCATGTAATACCCTGACTGTCCCACGACTCTTCTAGGTAAACGTTCGTATTGACTCTCCCTTCGAGATCGCTCTCTACCACTCTTGAATCCAATATGTCAGGCACATCCGAGTCCAAACCTGCCCAACATTCACACACCGTGACTGAACTGCATTGTTTTTACACACTATGTAGTAGCTCAAAAAATCATGGACTAACTAGAAAGCGTGGTACGAAAATGATTCTGATGTGTATGATTGCAATGAAAATTTGCAAATATAATGATCTTCGATAGGGAATATGCATGAATTTTTTTTTATCGCATTGATAAACAAAATATGTAAATACCGTAGTTGAGATGACAAAAAGTGAAATTAAAATAAAAATCGGCCAAGAAATACGGCCGATATACGCATTTAAAACTATTAATTAAAGACAGCACTAAGCATTTAAAGACAGAGAGATCCGACATGGACTGTGACGTCACATGTCACTACGTCCATACAAACTCCGTGTTAAATTTCGTTTTGCTAGAAAGAGATAGTAATAATTCTTCGATGGCTTATATCTTTTTTAATTTCATAGTTATTTGAAAAATAGTTTTACTAAACTGTTTATTACATGAATGAGGATTAATTTTTTAAATAAAAAAAATCATGCATTTTCCCTATTTTATGAATATTTGTATACTAATGCCCTTTGATTCCTAAGAATAAAGAAGATAACGAAATAGTTGAGTTAGTACATGCTACAAAAGTAAACTAGTTTACTATATTAATTAATGGTAATTACTATTTAGTATGAACAAAATTTTTTGCTCCAATAGGGACACTGTAGGAGAAATACGAAATGCTTTATTAATATTACTATAGAGTAATTATTTTTTCAAGTTAGAAAGGATTTTGATTAGTATTGCGCACCACTGTGTTGAAAGCAAAGACAATGGAGTAGGTTAGTAGTGATTAGTCATTGACTCGTATTAGTTTTCATATATTCAGCTGCCGATCGGTACGCGAAAGAACTTCAGTCGGTAAGTAGTTCTTTAAAAAGCAGATGTCAAGTGATTCACAGTTCATTAGCATTGTTTTATTTTGGTTCCGTTAATTGACACTTTTGTAGACAACTTGAGACATTTTTATCGAGAGTTTGACCGAAAAGGGATATCAACTTTAGTAGCTTATTTATTGCAATATATATAGAAAATATATTTATTTGTTTAATTATTTAGATATGTAAGTTGTTTTGTCATAAATTAGTATTTATTGCTTGACCTCAGACTAAATACAATTACAACAAAAACTTTGCCTTTCATATTACCTACAGACGAGTACAATAGGACGTAGACGTACACTAGCTAGAAGTAATTTTAAATTATTCATTGCCTCACAAAAATAACATGTTTATGTTTATTATTTGTATCATGAATTCATGAGTTAAATGAACTTTGTGTTAGATTTTAGACGGTTTAACTTTTTATACTGTTTCACAAATTTTACTATGAAATAGTATGAATGTAGCTGAAGCTCCAAAAAATTTACACTTTTTTTTTCAAATTAATCTTACTTCTCTTATTTTCCTAGCTTTTGTTCATTTGGGAGATGAGAGCGATTCCATCTGTCATGTGAACTATTCTAACAGACGAATTTGACCGGATTTTTATAGTTTTTTTTTGTAAGCGTGTAAAGAAAACAGTGTGTGTATGGATAATTATTTCTTAGAAACATCTACATCACTTACATATCGAGATAGATAGATAACATAAACACAAAAGATATGGTTTATGCTAAAACAGAAAACCACAAAACAAATGAACGTGCGAAATATGGTACTCACTAGTGATGGAAGGGTGTCGTGGGCGTTGTAGGAAGGGGTGGTTGAAGAAGAGCTCGAAGGGCATGCGCTCGCGCGGGTTGCGCCGCAGCAGGCCGATCAGCAGGCTGCATAGCTCCGGACTAGTGCCCGCCGGCATCCTGTAACATCGCAACCACTTTTTCAGTACACCAACATAATAAGAGTTTCAAACGTATTGTAACAGGTTCTTGCCACAACTGCTGGTTAAAAACCCGTTGTATTTTATGATTAAGACTTGAGAAAATATGCGCTCGTCAAAAGACGAAAACAGAGCTTTTCTTTCTTCCAGGCTAAAGTTTATCTGTGCCCCTCGTTCGATCTGCTATTCATAAAATCACCTATAGCCGGTTTTTTAATGGTTTGAGGAATCACTCTATCTCTATTTCATCAAAAGATGTTCATACAGGGAGAGTAAAGGAGGTTAGTCTTAACTGACCATCGAAAAACCAGCCCTAAAGTATACCCGACGTACGCCCAGTTGCAATTTTGTTTGTTAATGTGATTCATTTTATTTAACTTGTGTGCAGGAGCATACTATATGTATAGAATCTGATATTCATTTTCCCAAGTGTATAGTATACCTTTTATACAACCAATAGCGTCATAAAATAAGTTATAAGTCATTTAATATCAGAGTGCGATATAAATATAACTTAGTTATCTAGGTGAGTCCCGTACTCTAAAGTATTGGACAAAACTAAAAAAAACTAATACCTACGTACTTAGTAAGTCTACCAACTGTTCAGTGCCAATAAAATGTCACGACGACGAGAATTACCATTTCATATTTTATCGTAAACAAAACAACGCAATATTACTTCACGTTATATAAGGGTATAAAACGAAATTACGTGAGATTTCCAATAGAAACGAACATTAAGCTGTGGTGTACTTCAAGATTCGGGTAATTAAAGAGCGTTTAATTCGATAAAGTCTTTCGGAAGACCTTGAACACGGACGCTGACTAGTATAAATATGGCAATGAGCACGTAAAAAAAGGTACAAAAAAACGGAACACTTTTTTGGCTCCACCTCACTCAATTTGAACTGTAATGCTAATATAATGATTTTGATTAGAAAAAAAAACTGGCAACATCACATGTAAGATTTGAAATTCAATAAGGGATCAACAGACTCGAGGAAAAAACCTAATTGTTCTGATATGTCGACACAAGATTGATTATATTCCATCAAAGATAAGAGACTTACGAATAAATCAATCCAACTAGTCAACTTAAAATTGAAAGCACATAATCACTTATAATCCGCAAATCGACTGTAGAAGAACGGACTTTCGTACTATTCGAGCGTCCAACTAATATTGAAGAACTTCGCAAAAGTCATTGTGTGTGTCATCATAGCTTTGTGGCTGTGTCGTAGTAGAAGAAATTCAGTCTATTTATATGTTTAGCTTTGGCAATGTTGTGTGTTGTATTTACTCACTTGGGCTGTAGATCTACGCTATTCTCGTAGAAAGCCTTCAGTTCGTGCGGTGTGGTGGCCTGGAAGGGGGCCTTACCGGTGAGGCACTGGTACACTATTGTACCAAGACTCCACAGGTCTGCTTTTGCGTCGTATTTCAGAGACATTATCACTTCAGGGGCCTGTAAAATTACAAATTCGTTTAATTAAAACAGTTTCAATTACCTTGATTAATGATTGTACTTATTAGCATATAGCTTTACATATTAATAACTTTGATCGATTACCATGTACATAGGCGAGCCGCAGAGCGTAACGGCCATGTTTCCTTCTTCGAGAAACCTTGCGAAGCCGAAGTCAGCTGCACGGAAAGAAAATTAGAGTTAAATACTAAGCAGGGTGCATAGTAGTTGAGCAACTTAAAGAAGTAAGTAGCTATTAAACAAAGATGATTAACTACCATTCAATTTGGTAGTCGTAATTTCCATCTAATGTCTATGTGATTTATGGAACAAGAGAGAAATCGTAGCTTTCTTTTTCAGGTTTGTATCGTTCAGTGATCTTTTGGTTTGAATTTGTTATAAGAGTTATGCGAAAGATTTCACAAGTACTGTCTGAGGACAAGTACTGTCAGAATCTAATTATTTCTGGTCCGTGATCACGACTGTGTTAGTATGTACGTACCTATTTTCAATGTGATCTCGGAGGGGTGTGGAGTGCGGGGTGGGGTGACATTATGCGTGAGGAGTATGTTCTGTGGCTTCAGGTCGCGGTGCACGATTCCCTTGGCGTGGATGGCGCGCATGGCCTCCGCCAGCTGGCGCAGGAACAGCCGAATGGTGCCCTCGCTCAGAAGCCGGTTCGCCTGCAGGTAGTCAGCCAGGTCACCGCCGTTGCAGTACTACAGGACAACACACAATTTCAAATTATATCTATTATAAATATACTCTGACTGCGACAATTTATTTTTAAATAAAGATTCCCCTTCAATTTATTAAATATGTAAGTGCGTTAGTCTTTCCTTCACGTCATAATGGAACAACGTATTAATGTGATTTTTTTGCACAGAGTCATTTGAAGTCAGAATAAAATTACATGCCGAACTGATAACGTGATAGATAACCTCCTTTTTTTGAAGTCGTTTAAAAATTTAACAACTTCGTTGCTGAATTGATTTAGGCAACTATATTATACACTAGCTTCCCGCCCAGGACTTCATTCCCGTGAGAAGTTCGAGAATGAATTATACACATGAAAATCCAAAACAGTATGAAAATCGGTTCAGTCATTTTTGAGTTTATCGCGTTCAGACATATACGCGGCAGGAGACTTTGTTTTTATAATATGTAGTGGTATTTATCATAACGTGCATTGAATTTCAACTATATAGTTACTTAAATAATATTGATTCAAGTTTTTGGTATGTGATATAACCTTCATAGTGAATTATAAATTCATAAATTCTAAGATATTTAGGCTGAGAATCCTACAAATTAGCACGTGGCCAAAGTGTTAACAAACTAAACAAGTGATCTTACTCTTTGTAGTCATAGTGTCACATCTTCCTACTCAAGTAGGTAGTGTAGTGTGAGAGAGAAGCTTTCGGTGGCAGTGTATTTATAAAACATTGTAAATTAACATAAAGCTATTCGTTTCTACATTCTAAAGAAAATCCTTAGTTATCAAATGTAGTTTCACTAGGAGTAAGTAACTGCTGCCATTTTGTCGCAAAAATATGATAATAAGAGTAATCTTATCTGATTTCTTTTTAGTGAGAATTTTAAGTGAGTAAGTATGTATGACTTCCGGTCTCGTAGTGTATCGATTTCTGAGTATGGCAGTTAGGAGATAAGTTTGTTTTCAGTAGATAAATGAAGTACTAAACAGATGCAAAGCGAATAACGTCTAATAATACCGAGACTTAATTTAGTATGGATGCGTTAGTTTTACGCAAACGCCAGCGGAGCGGCTGAACCGCTTCACTTGTGAATTGTAAAGTCAATTTTACACAAATCGAAATAAGCAGTGTATATCCGAGTTATCACAGTTCGTATCGGGATCTGACATTCACTCTCAAAATACTTGGAGATCTAGGTACACCGTGAATAATTAAGCCGCGGTGTGTCGAGTGCCGATGACAATCAATATTGAAATTTGTCTTTCAATACTTTTAGTATCTGTACCGAAAGCCGTTATCACAGTAGATTCGCGATAAGCCGCGCCATGCCGCTGGTAATCTTATCATTGAGTGATAATAGTTATAAGTGTCAGTGAGCTATGCGCCCTGCAGGCCGCTGGTTCTGGTGGCGAAGCAGGTAACTCCTGAATTCTGTTGGCACGTTCACGGCAGTGTTTGCGTTTCAGTGACCATGACGCCGAAACGTCTCTACATATTGTTGCTGGCACTTGTTGCGTAAGTATTCGTGTATTTCCATTTTATACACATTTATTTTTGTAGTCTCCTGATAACGCCCCAATCATTAATTTAAGAAGTAGTTATATAAATGACGACTTTGTCGTAACTCATACGTATCATTCCGCTATCATAGTGTTATTTTACGAGTATTTATAATTTTTCTTGTTGAATTAGGTATTGTTATTTATTTTGTACATAACAGTGAAATAGCTAAATCTCCATCATACTGTGAATGCGTAGTGTAAGTACATGAGTTGATGTGCAGTGTTCACTATTTAATAATTTGTATTAATCGACAACACGTCAAAAAAAGTGACACAGTGCTTATGATTATTCCAGTATTTCTAGTTTTAGTAAGTCGAATTAAAATATGTTACATAAAATTTATATTGTTTACATATTATTATTTTTTTGTGTTTTGTGTTGGCAACTCATTTCTTAAAACATTCGCAAAATTTGCTTTGATACATTGCTTTTTTAAAAAGTCAAGCTGTATCTTATAATTTACATGAGTATTTGATTACATCGAAAGTACTAAGATGCCACAGTGTTCTAGTTACGCCCTTGTAGATATCGCAATTTTTATCTGACAAGGATTTTGCGTCAGCTCGTACCGATAAAGGAACAAGTTGTTCGATAGAGTCACGTGTAGATGAAATTTTGGTTGTACATTGCAGGGTGGGAGCAGTATCAGGCCAGAATGAAGATATTCCTATCGAGAATGACAATCAGTTCCCACCGGAGACCCCAGCGGCCAAAGAGGAGTCGCTGATCGAAGGAAGCGGTGACGGAACTTTAGACGAACCACCAGCTACAACAACAACTTTATCTGATACGACTCCGGCTCCAACAGAAACGACTCCCGTCCCACAGCTAGAGGAAGTTCAACCAACTGGCCTGCTAACTGATGACGTCACCACGCCAGAGGAGGACCAGTCTTGTCCCAAACCTTGTGTGTGTCACTATGAAGGAGGTTCAGAAAATTTCGTTGTCGATTGCTCAGGATATGAGCTTACGGAATTTCCTTCACCGATAGATTCTAAAACCACGACACTCAACATTCAAAACAATAAGCTGGCCGAAATACCCAAAACCATATCGGCATTGAAAAATTTAAAAGTATTGAATGCAGGGAATAATTCTATCATGGATTTAGCCTTAGGGGTACGTGCTAAAATTTTCAAAAATACAAATCTAAATTGTTTTTATTTATGTAATGAAATTACAACATGACATTATTTTCTCTTTTCCAGTCCGTGAGCGAGCTTTCAGAATTAACTGTGCTGAAATTGGGCAACAATAGGTTGATTGATTACCCTAAAGATTTAAAGAACAGTCTTTCATTGACCAAACTGCAGGAACTTGATTTAGGAGGCAACGATATGAGAACTGTAAGTAATATACAGAGCATTTCACATATCAAGAAATAACAATGTCGACTTTATTCTTTTCTATAGTTATACCTAAAATTTATAATTACATATGCAGTGACTTTAGAAAGTGAAACTGGTTCTTGTTGATTAGTTTTACCCTTTCTATGAAAACGAACTACTTTGCCAAAGGAGCCTAAATGAAATTTCATAAAAAAACTATCGACTTTCCATATTAAAACTATCACCTATTAAGTAAGCTGATAGCTGTAATTTATTCATATCTGAATTATCTGTTTTCAGGAACTGAAACCGGAGGAATTTTCCAATTTCGCAACCCTACGGAAGTTGACACTCGCTATTTCAACCCCAGAGTTGCTACAAAATTTGTGTTCAACATTGAAAACAAGTTTGGAGACTGTGTGTACAGAATCGTGCGAGAAACAATTTTATGAATGCGATGGAACGCCGCAAGATACTGAGGACGATTTACTAGATGCTACTTTGCCAGGCTTGATTTCATTTGACGGAGAAGAAAACGCAGACCCTGCAATCCAAAGCAGTAATATTGATACCTCTAGTTCTAGAGTAGCTACTGAAAACGCACCCCCTGCTTCAGCAGCAAACCAGAATAGTGCTACGGATGCAACAGAAGAACCTTTATTAACTAATCTACAAAATATAGCGTCAATGTCAGCAGGCCGTGCTATGATAAGCAATGCACCGGAAGACACAGTACCGCAAAAATCAGGAAGCATTGTGGAAACGCCTGCAGAAGAAACTACAAAATCAGAAGCCGCTGTCAAAGTAGGAGCTACGACTACTACAACTGAGGAAAAAAGTGGCGCAGTAAGTAAAAGTGTGATTGGTATAGTGGTAGCAGCTATGGTCGTGATTGTGGCTGTTGTAGCCATTAAGAAAAATTGGAGTTCTATACGAAAACGCTTCAGTTCTTCGCCGCGACCTGGCGAGCGCGCAGGCGCAAATGCCAACGGCACTGCACCGGAGGAAGTCCCGCTACAAGATAAAGACAAGTCACCTGTTTAACACAAAAAGATGGTAGAGTTATTGACTACGTATTGACATGAATGGTTTTGATCTGAATGTGATGTAGTTAAAAATAATATTTATTTGAAAATGATAATATAGACTTCAAATTGTGAACGGCTTTCACAACTCATAAGAGTAGGGTACTTGAATCATTGTATTGGCGTATGTATGTTGTATATAAGTGTTGGTCAAAAATTATTTAAGTGTTGGTAAGGTCGTGTACGTATTTGATGTAAATAATTAATAGTTTTGGCGTCGTCGCGCCAGTTAATGTTTTGTATTTTGATAACACGTAATAAGGTTGTATTTTACTTGTAGCTGGAAATAAATTATTATGTTTATCAATTGCATTTTTTTCAGTGTAAATCAATATAGGATTTTATTAACACGATTGTTAATGAAATTGTAACGTTTTCCTCTAAAATTTTAACCATAAAGTTAGGATTTAAAAAATCGTAGTAAATTAAAAAGAAAATAATAAGATTATAAAGTGCTGATTGGTATGCAAGCAACATTTATTCTGTCATACTTACTTAAAAAATTATAACTGACTTAAGTCGGATCTAATTCACAGGAATTATGTAATTTGTTTACTGATTCCTTGTGTGCTTTGTTTATGTACATAGCATGTCAGTCAAGTCCTAAATCCAAATCTAATGCAGCAGCGCCACCGGCACGACCAACCGTACCTTATGTTGCAAACAACTTAGCAACTTAACATACAGTTGGCGATCACCGCCAGTCAAAGCAATCCTTACTAAATATAAGGAATTTGGATGGTTCTTAATTTCACCACCTGAACAGATAAAATGGCGAGCATTATCATTCCACCGTTATTAGTGGAATATCCATCCTGTTGTTTTGTAATGTTGAGAAATTTTCTAACAGCCCAAGGATTTTGGTTCACATAAGTGGCAATAGATCGCGAACCTCGAATTTTTTACAAAAATCTTATTCAGAAATTAATATTATAAATGATCAGGATTTTGGTTCACATAAGTGGCAATAGATGGCGAACCTAGAATTTTTTTACAAAAATCTTATTCAGAAATTAATATTATAAATTATCAAACATATCGTGACCTAAGTCTTTTACCTATTGCTCAATATTGTTCAGAAGGTTCGAGTTCGACTTGCTATTTAACACGAAATTTGTCGAGAGACAACAAGAAAAAAGGAGCACTGTTAAACTTTTTGACATTATTATAATTCACGTTTAAAAACAAATTATTAGCTGTGACGAGTTCGAAAAATTATATGAAAAGGAATCGAATGGGCAGTAAGTATGGGTATAACTAGGTAAACTGAGGAAACTAATAAGTATAAAAGTTTGTAATTTCAAAATGGGACCATTTCGGTACTCAATGTATCTAAAAAAGCATGCAGATTGCAGATGCAGAATAGTGTTTTTGTGTAATCGGACTTCTCTGAGATTCCTGGGCCCCCAAATACCAATGTGACGATTAAGAGTAGAACCATCACTAAGAATATTCGTCCCTGGGATAGGGAAAACCCTAGTTCAGATAAATTAAAGCTTGGCTTCCATAATCTAAATATATAAAAGGAGAAACTGACTGACTGACTGACATATCAACGCACAGCCTAAACGGCTAAACGTAGGCACTTGAAATTTGGAAGGGACGTAGCTTAGGTACCGTAGAGGTGCACTAAGAAAGAAATTCCCGAAATTCCTACGGGAACGGGAATCAGCGGGAAAATCCTTTTGTATGAAAAATCTAAACCGCTTAAGAGGAGCGTCTCACTTTGGACAAGCGTGTCAGTTGTTTTTCATGCTGTCTCGATGTCGACCACCCACCTCAGACTTGTGCGAAAGGGACAATTGCAGCTTTCCGGCGAAATGCCGAGTTTTATTTTCAAAATTATGAGTTTAGCCGTCAATGAATTCCTACCCCAAAAACTTAATAAAATCATACTTAATTTTTGGTCTCTATCGATTTGTAAGCGTATAAACGAGGTTTGTGCGTTTTGTTTTTGCCAAAACTGTTCTTAGTTTTTCAACAGTCACCTCTTAAATGTTGAGAACTTTTTTGGCGAAAAATGTTGACTTTTAGTCTCAAATATCTTTTTGTCTACTAAAAATATCACAAAAACCAAAACGTACAGACCTAGTTTTTGGTGTTCCTGATACTATACCAAAATTTCCCAGGGATCCGTTGACGTTTAGGGGATGGAATCCATTGACGCCGTTTGTATGGGAAAAAAACACTGAGACGATCCTCTTAAGTTAGACGCTTGAAATTTGGCATGCAGGTACCTTAGTAAACTTAAAGCTTCGTTGCAACAGGATATTGCAAAATTCCCACGTGAACGGGAGTTAGCGGGAAAAAACTCCACGCGGTTCCCGAAGTTCACGCGGGCGAAGCCGCGGGCGGAAAGCTAGTTACATACATAAGCTCACGACTTAGTCCCGCTGGGTAGTAATGCAGACGAGTACAATATGACCCCCGTACCTACCCGACCGGAGCGGGCAGAGATCACAGATTGTCACTTGATTTGACACGATCCAAACACACCTGTTTCGATTCCTCTACCTACACTCTCAATTCACGTCATAAGCAACTAGAGGTAAAGTAATGCTCTCGGCATGGCGATTTATTCCGTTTAACATTGTTTATCTCTGTAACTATGGCGTTGGCGTGTTGGCGTTTGGTGTGGTGTTCCTGGATTAACTTTTCAATAAGTAGTCTACTTAGTTACATAAAATAACACGAAAAATACTCAGATGTTATAAAGTTAATTATAGAAACAATCATACTTAAATTTAAATTGTAATATAATCGACTAACTTACAAGAGAAAGTCAACAGGATTTTTAAAATAAAAATGACAACACAGAATCATAGGAAAACATGTTATTGAATGTTACAGGTAAACAGTGCGTATGCGTCCATTAATGACGAATTATTTTCGTCAGTTACCATGATGTTCTGGGTATAGGTTGTTGACTTGTAAATAAAACCTAAAGAGCATTTGATAACGTAACGGTGTTTACTACGAGCAACGATAAAAATATTGCGTAGTGTATTGACACCGCGTGCACGGTCTGTTTTGGTTTCACGCGCACAACTTTCAGTTGCGCATACACCA
The DNA here is from genome assembly GCA_949987775.1 of Aproaerema taeniolella. Taxonomy (NCBI): domain Eukaryota; kingdom Metazoa; phylum Arthropoda; class Insecta; order Lepidoptera; family Gelechiidae; genus Aproaerema; species Aproaerema taeniolella. The sequence goes on from OX465254.1 coordinate 7,408,231, forward strand.
TCTATCTAGGAATTTTAAACATTTGTTGAAACAAACAAATAATACAGCTAGCTGTTCTCTTAAAACTTTTTTTTTAAATCTTAATGAATTGAATAGAGCGATAAACATGAATTCACTAAATGGAGAAAACCAATGTAATGAGAGGTTGATGTCGAGGTGGGTGGGTCACATGCGCATACAATACCAACAATAGGGTTTGCGTGTAGATGAAAGTCGGTGTGACAAAAGTAGTTGCGAGGCAAGCGAGCAACAAGGCAGAGTGGCACAGGCGGATCTGCGGCTCACTACCTGACCGATAACCTGGACGTTCCGTTAGCTGTTCGCCACAGAATACTTGCACTGGCGACTTCCTTTCAATGTTTTGAACCGAGAGCGGCATTCGTCCAAACGAGTGCAAGACTAAATTGAAAACACACTCCCGAATACGGAGGTCGTTGACTTTCGTCGACAGGTCTACGCCCCGTGGAAGTGGAAACTGCGCACCAATAAACATTGTATAGTCCTAAATGTGCAAATGCGCATTCGCGTCCGACTTTTGATCAACGACACGTGCGAGGTGAGTCAACCACCCTGCCCCCGTTCCAAATTTAAAGATGTTCTTGAATTTAATGACCTTCTTCAAAATTCTTCATATAAAGGATAGATAGACTAGGAGTTTCAACTTCATAGTCATTCATTAACATTTTACGCAGTTTAAACGTTACATTAGTTACATTGTTGTAGAGTTGTTCAATTGATATTGTATTTGTCTGACATTTAAAGAAAATTTAAGCAATATCCTTGATTGTTTGCTCTAAAACCTTTTACCGTTCGGGTATATTGGGTCTCTTTATTGCACAATGCGATAAAAGTTTCGAAGTTGTAAATTATTTGTCATAACAAAACTGCTATTATTGCAGCGTTAGAAAGTTCCCCGGTTTCTCTATATTCTGCCATTGTGGTCTTTACCAATTTTCTTATGAGTCATGAAATCTTAGGTAATGAAACATCCATAAAGATTATCAAAATTCTACGAAAAGTAAACCACAGGCGTTTGCTAGGGTTTCATTTACACTTGTGGTAACCAAGGTTTGTCACTGGTAACAAGTTATAAATTAAATTATTTTCTTGGTATCTAAGTAATCGTCATCACAACTTATAACATTTGCAACAAAAACGGATTAAAGAGCGCCGTTTTGTCTACACCGAGTATTTCCTTATAGAGAAACAAAGGCATTGCTTGTACCGTAAGGTGCGCTATTTAAACCTTAGCGTGCTTGAGCTCGATAAGGCGATGTCTGAAGTACTAATGTAGTTACTAAGTCACACGTTCTACGTCCCACGGTATATATTCTTCAATGTACCTATACTCTTCCGTGTGATACGAATGATAAACTAAAGATAGGTTTAATTTCTAGATCGTTGTTTGTTTTTTTATGTCTATAGATTTATTTTTCATTTACAAATTGAAGTGTAGTATTTATTCCTTTGTTCGTATTGAGAGTCTATACTTTAGGTTATACTTTACTTTACCAAAGAATTTCACTTTGTAACTGGCAAATACGGTTGGGTTGGGATAAATTACGTCGAGTTAGAATGACGACATTCAACATATTGCTAGTTCAGTTTAGCACGTGTTTGGTGAGCGGACATTATAATGAAGCTACACGTGACCAGTCCTTTCGGAGCAATCAATGCTGCTGCTGCGGCGTTATTAAAATATTATTTGATAAAGAAAAAAGTTAACTACTTAACTGGTACATTCTTCATAATGGACACCGGTACTGGTATTGATATTATGGATGCTTTTGTTTCTTGTTTAGAGAGGAAATTTTAAACGGCAAGAGTATTAGCTAGAAAGCTGCGGTTTCCGGTACGTCACTTTCCACCTCTTCGGCGGCGCGAGGGTGGGGGAGGAGAGGAGAAACCAGCCTGACGCAACTTCTCTGATTCGTCTCGGCGACTGGTGATCACTTCGACATATCTTACTCACATTTGTTATGTAGATCAAATCACATACCCACTGAAGCAGAAACTCTACACTTACCAGGCATTGATTGCTCTTCAAGTGTATATAGTATATCGAATTATACATGGTGTATAAAAACACGTTAAAATTTGTCTTAGGTGTAATATCGTTCTAATTACTATGGTAGTCGTAAGGGTTTCGTATATCGGTTGCATTGTCTGTACTGTGTAAGTACCTATGTTTTGGTTCTGCTACCCATAGCCTGTGACGGGAACATGAAAAAACTGTTGCGTTATGCAAAGAAGCGATATGGTAAATTACGGCATTATTGTTGAATAACTTTAGCCGCATCTAATATGCAATGTAGGATACGAATGGAACCGCTAGGCTGTACCGCACCGTTAATGCACAAGTGCGCTCAGTTTTATAAAAGCTTCCCAACCGTACATTTATTTATTCACAACGATGCATTTATTATACTACTACACAAACTAGGTGCTATATTAGATTTTTATCTCTGGAACTAATTCAGTGATTAGATACATACGTAATAGTTTAAACAATGTGTTTTATGTAGTTGTTTTCACTTGTCACTTTCCGGTCAAATGCAACAACATATACTTACTTAGTAAATTTACTTCCGGTCAATTTATTGTGAAACAAACGTATCTGGAAGATATTATGTACGTTGTAAAATAATAGCAAAGTGCAGTAAAAAAAAAATATTTATAAAAAACCATTTCTAAGAATTTTCTTTTTTAATACAGTCACATAATGTGTGAAACCAGACAAAAAATTACAACGTGCTATTTATTGCAATTCATCATTTCGTTAAAAAAATATAATAAAGATTTTTTAATTAATCAAAAACATTTCAATAAGTATAAATAATTTAAAAAAAACTGTCAGTTGTGGTGTGGGAAACATAACGTAGGACCTAATTTGGTAAGAGACCGGATGGAATTTAGTCTGTTTAATAATAAAGATACGTACTTGAAAAATAAAATGTGTATTTTAAACCGCTTCTTTAACCAATCGAGTTTAATCGCGTTACATTTAGAAGCAGCTAAACAAACGTAGTGCCTTATCGACACATGAGCGCTATAATGGTAAATAAAAGGTGGTATTTGCTGAAGCGACGATACGTATATAAGAAGCCACACACATTGAGAAGGCCCCAAGGCCCAGCCACGTGCGAGATCCAGGGCCCGGGGTCGCCTGTTGTATATTAATGAGACCACGAGGTCACCATCCCACTACTGTTGCTACCGATGCACAGTGTTCCCAAAGACCTTCGGACCCGACATTTTTAGCTGATTCCGTAGATCGACGTAGTTAGGTGTATGAAACAAATCTCTCATACAAACCACCTACCAATTATCCATAGTTTCCTTGAAAAAAAATAGTTTTTTCGCTATTTTTGAGGGCATCGAAAAATGAAAAAAAAATTTTTTTCCTTTGTTATTGAAATCTTAATGCAGGTTGATTTATTTTATAATTACTAATAAAGTCCTTCATTTAATAAGCTATATTACAACTGTCTATGTATACCTAATGTGAAGAAATAACGTAAAAGTCGTTTTTTAGTTTTCATTTTTTTAAAAGAAATGTGCACTGTTTGCGCATCTACTTTTTTATGGTAATAATATTTCATTATTATATCAATTCACAGAAAAAAATTCACATCCGTATCTCGCGTCTAACTCGAGATATTTGTGATTAAATATTTTGATAAAGTGCCTGCTTCAATGTTCATAGCAAAGTTCCTTTTCTGTTTATTTGCTTTGCTAAAATGTTGCAAATGTTCATACCTTATGTTTATTTGTATTAATTTAGCTTTTCATTTGCGACTTCGTTTGCGAGTAAAAGTAGCCTATGTCACTCTCAGAGTCTGAAAAATCAAGTCAAGTCTACTCCGGAAACGAACAACAGGGGGACCTTTGGCGGTGGGGCCGTCAAATCCTTCGCCAAGTTATATATTAATACTATTTTTTTTTACATTTTACTCTGAGAGTGACATAGGCTACTTTTACTCGCAAACGAAGTCGTGACTGAAAAGCTAGTTTAATATAAATAAGTACAAGGTATAACTATTTGCAACATTTTAGCAAAGTAAATAAACAAAGAAAGAACTTTGCTATGAACATTGAAGCAGGCACTTTTATCAAAATGTATAATCGAATAATATCTCGAGTTAGACGCGAGATACGGATGTGAATTTTTTTCTGTGAATTGATATAATAATGAAATATTATTACCATAAAAAAGTAGATGCGCAAACAGTGCACATTTCTTTTAAAAAAATGAAAACTAAAAAACGACTTTTACGTTATTTCTTCACATGAGGTATACATAGACAGTTGTAATATAGCTTATTAAACGAAGGACTCTATTAGTAATTATAAAATAAAACAACCTGCATTAAGATTTCAATAACAAAGGAAAAAAATTTTTTTTTCATTTTTCGATGCCCTCAAAAATAGCGAAAAAACTATAATTTTTTAAGGAAACTATGGATAATTGGTAGGTGGTTTGTATGAGAGATTTGTTTCATACACCTAACTACGTCGATCTACGGGATCAGCTAAAAATGTCGGGTCCGAAGGTCTTTGGGAACACTGTGCGATGCCTCAATAGATTCGTTATGTTGTATGCTTTATGGCTTTACTGTTGCTCGATACATAGAAGTATATTTTTAAATGTATATGTTACAGTTAAAACTAGTTAGTAGTTAGAACGCGTTTTTCCTAGTTAGAACTAGTTTTTACTTGGTGCCTTTGTTAAAACTAGAAATAATCAGTTAAAACTAGAATTTACCACTGACATATTTGATTTTCAGATAAAACTAGTTGTCACATCGAGCTATAGTTAAAACTAGCTATAGTTAAAACTCCCCCCCCGCGGAAATTATATCGTTTGTTAGTAGGTTTGTTAGTAGCCTTTTTTTTTTACTTGGGGAAATACCCACACATACCCCCCCGCCGCAGGGGCAGCAGGAGGGTTATGTCGGACTCGAACCGACTAAAACCCCAAGATGTTCCTTCTCCCGCCTTAGGTGAGGCCACAGGTATCGCGTTAGCATTCGTCTGTGACCCCACCGGGCGCTGGACAGGTTACATCAGCGAACCCCTTCTTGCGAGGGATAAAATGTCCCCCGCATATCCTGCTGTTTGAAGGCGTGCACGGAACACGCTGCACGCCTTCCCGTCTCGAGGCCTTTCCTGGTGACGATCGCCCCTGCGGCCGCCACCAGGCCTCCGTTATGGAGGCATTAGGCGGGCGACTTCAGCCCGCCTCCTGCGTCCTGGCCTTCTGCGGCGGACAGCGGGAGCGGTTACGTCCGTCTCCCTTTCTCTCTCCGCCGTCTCCTTCTGCATCATAACGTCTTCGCAGAAGGAGAGGACCCCGTTCCAGGTCATCTCGCTCCCGACCATAGCTCGAACTACGGTCGATAGCGAGAGGTCTCGTCCCACTACGGTGACGAGTTCACGGCGCTGCTCCGCAAAACCGGAGCATTCCTCCAGAGTGTGCTTCGCCGTGTCCTCGTCACAGGTGTCACAATGGTGACATCGCGCGGTTGGCTCCCTCCCGGCTATATGGCACAGATACTTACCGAAACAACCGTGTCCCGATAGCATCTGCGTCAGCCGGAAGGTGAGACAACCATGTTGTCGGTTCACCCAGTCTTTTAAAATTGGGCGGACTGCTTCGACAGTCCAAACACCACCTCTGGGCTCGGCCAGTCTCTCCTCCCATTTCTGGAGAAGGAGCTGCCGAGCTTGGGACCGCTGAGCTTCCACTTCCCGAGGAGGCGGGTTTTTGGCTCTTCTTCGGAGGTCCATGCGCCAATGATACATCGACGCCTGGACCTCAGCCTCCAAGTCCCACGGGGGCGAGCCCGCGAGCACGCAAGCCGCCTCAAAAGAGACGGTGCGGTATCCTCTTATGGCCCTGACGGCTAGCACCCTCTGTGAAGTACGCAGGACGGCCACATTATGTGCCATCAGAGCGCTCGTCCATATAGGAGCCCCATGGACCGCACCACCCCCATAGGTTTGTTAGTAGCCTAGCCTAACCAATCCGTTAAGGGTTGGTTAGGTTAGAACTGCGACCCCCAACGCACGAGCCGAGCGAGCGAAGCCCCCCCGTGGAGATTATATCGGGGCAGAAACTGTAGGTTAGGTTTGTTAGTAGCCTAGCCTAACCAATCCGTTAAGGGTTGGTTAGGTTAGGTTAGGTTAGAACTGCGACCCCCAACGCACGAGCCGAGCGAGCGAAGCGAGCGTGCCGCGGCAGCGGCCGGCGAAGTGCCAGAAAAGACTTTGGTTGCGTTAAACGGTAAGCACAACAACTACATAACCCACAACATAACCTCAAGCCAATCAGAATAAGGTATGATGAACTCAACCTCGGTCGGAACAGTTATAACTGACTCGCTTCGGGAAAACGCGTTTTGTCTTGCAGAAACTAGTTTTAACTGATATTTGATTCAGACATTAGTCAATTCTAGTTTTAACAAAGGCACCAAGTAAAAACTAGTTCTAACTAGGAAAAACGCGTTCTCGATACATAGAAGTATATTTTTAAATGTATACAATATACATACTCAACACAGAATAGAAACCAGATGAAAGCATCAATTAATACACTCGTACGTTTAAACAGCTTACATGTTTACTTTGGGTAATTGAGTGTAGAAAAAAACGTACAAATCTCAAATTAGTTCATTTATTTGGGAGCTACAGATCCAATTTATATCTCTCTTGCTACGCTGAGGCCTATAAATAGATTCGTCTTTCTAAAATTTAAGAAACGGTCCAAATTATTTGCCCTTCAAATGTTCTTAATACGAAGTTGCTTACGAAACGGTGACAAGTGACAGAGAAACAATTATCTCTGGTGTCGGAGTCCAGGTAATTAGCAAAATAATTAAGATTATTAAAAATATATATGTAAAGGAAATTGGTCAAGGAGGTAAGATAACGGCGCTACTAAGCGGACACCGGACGCGGACGCGAGAGCCATTCAGAGCATACGCAGGTAATTTCATCGTCTCGACAGGTACCACTACTTATTTTCGTGAAAGTTAGGCTGACTGCTGAGGTTGATAAGCGGCTGCTTTACAGCTGCTAATAAATGCTATCATACCAAATGTGAAAAAATGAATGCTTTATTTTGTTTAATCAAAGGATACATTTGCCCGTAAAGGCACCAGCTGTGGAATATCAAAGAGCGTACTTATAAGCCGAAACGGGAACAAGTAAACTGCATAAGGTATTACTCTCAGAAGAGACCAAAAAGTTTAGTATATACTTAATAAAGGTTACAAAGTCACTGAAAAAGTATGACGTTGATAAATAAAAAATGCAAGAATAGAATTGGATCCGGCATGTGAAGATGCACGCTATGCAGTTGTGCAACGTACGGCCTTAGACACGAGTTTATTCCGCATGCCCTGCGCGATTCTTGATTGTTGCAATGGATCGCCATTACATTTTCTAAGAAACGCAATTGACATTTTTACTAGTTCCTAGAATATCTTCTATGTATAAAAATTTTTATACGCCTCTATAACTTTAGACTGTAAAAAGTCAAAGTAAAAACCATAATACTTCAAGGAAAGAATTCGTATTAATGAAATCCATTACTAGATTATATAAACCTATTATTCTATCGCTTAACAAGTGCCCATTAGATGATATCAAAGTTTAAGAATAATACTATAGGTAGGCCCGTGTGATACATGCTCAAGCATAATGATTGTTACGTTATAGATTCAATAGCAAGCAAAATATAATTTCTACAAAGCAAACATTATCTTCGTATCGAGTATACGTTGAGATATGCAGCGAGAGAGCAAGCACGACAGTGTCCTTAGCACACATATAATATGACTTTGAAGACTTTAAATAATTTTAATTAGTATTTAAGTAAAAAATTGTTTAGTTCTTACTAATATTATAAAACGCGAAAGTTTGTATGTATGGATGGATGGATCGATGTTTGTTACTCTTTCACACTCAAACAGCTGGACCAATTTTGATAAAATTTGGTATGGAGGTAGCTGACACTCTGGATTAACACATAGGCTACATAATTTCCCCAAATTCCCACGGGAACGAAGTCCCGGGCAGAAAGCTAGTAAAAAATAAGGGTTAGTTCGGTATAAGTCGTAGATTTCTACTGCACTGTGATGTGACGTCATAGATTACAGCAGCAACTGTCTTTAGTTTAAGGGAGGCTGAGCAACAAATGCCAAATCGATGTGACCGAAGAGCATTTTAATTATTTCATCTACATCAACTCTTGCTGCCTACTTTATTATTTACGTTTCCGGGTCGATACGAACTTGATGACCGTTCACATCATTCATTGCACCAATTCTGATTGATGCTTATAATATACTAGCTTTCCGCTCGGGACTTAGATCCCGTGGGAATTCGGGTTATATAGCCTATGTTACTCAGGGATAATGTAGCATTCTAATGGTGAAAGAATTTTTGAAATCGGTCCAGTAATTTTTAAGTTTATTTTTATTCGTAACATACAAAAATACAAATCTTTCCTCTTTATAATATTAGTGTAGATAAGTATAGTTGAGACTATAGAGCACACGTGTAGCTGAGACCGAGACAGACCATGTTTGCAAAACGTCTACGACCACGCCTAAATCTACGCACCAAATTCATTAAATCAGTAATACAATGTCTTTAAAGAAATAATATCATCGACAAATATAACACCACTACTGATCTTGGAAACAAAAAGAGTACTTACGTTAAAATACTGGTTGCATAAGCATGTATACCAAAATTATCAATTATATTAAATGAATATAATGATTTGAGATTAATAATCAATTGATCACTTTACAGTTACGTTTATTACATTTTTATTCAGAAACCTATAAAACATAGAGCTCATGTTGGAGTTCCATGGGGCAATTTCAACATTTGCAAGTTTGCGCAATAACCTGAATTAACGACGTAGAAGTCAAACTCTTCCGGATTGTTTTTATATTAATAGAGCGCTACACTGAGAGATACTTCTGTCTATTTGTGGATGATAAAATCGTGTACATACAGGATCACGACTATTAATACATTATTTATAAGATTTTAAATATAACAAATTTTAAATTTGAATGAAGTTTGGTGAGATTTATCTAACTCGAATAATATAATATTAGGTAAATTAGGACATAGTTTGTACAAATTTTACAAAATCTTTGGCCCTATTGATCATTATCCGTTTTTATAGATGTAGAAACTATTTTATGGTTGGTATGGATATCTTTGTGTTTATAAATAAACAAGATAACTAAAAGTCATGGTTCGCGGCAGCCATGACGACTATCTATCTACGTACCTCGTCTAAATGGAAGTCGTGCCAATGAACTTTGCTTGGCTTTGTGCTATAAGATGAAGGCACTGATGTTTTAGTTTTTACGCAACAAAAACCGTGTAATTTTAAACGTGCTAGGCATGCGTCAGCCTCTGGTTTTGACAAAATAAAGCCTTGAAATTTAATTTTTTTAATTTAATTTTTATTAATTTCGAATGGCAAAGCGGGTGATGATATCTAGCGTTAGCCTAGATCATACGCTAGTTAAATTGTTTGCAATTGTAGATTACGTCTGGTAGTCAGGGTCAAGAGCTGGATCATGAAAATGGGCCATTGACAAGTGCTTATGGCTCATAATTCATAATAATGAACCAACAGACAATTTGATTTTATGTGGAATTTACTGAGATGAGTAGGTGTGTAATGGGTATGGAACTGGTGTGCCCACGTTACATGATGTTATCTCGTTAACGAGTCGCTAGCGTTTTATTTGGTAGATATAGGACGTGTTTTATTCTGTGTGTTCTAAGAATAAACAAATATAACACTTATTTTGAGGTGTGGGGGTCATAACAGCTCTAAAATCGTCATGGCGACCGCAGCGGTGCACTGCCAAACAGAAAAAAAAACTTGAAGCTCCATGGTAGGATAGCGTTTCATCAGTAGACACCGCTGAGGACGATCTTATTCATTATAACATGAAAAATATACATTTTTTCTTTAAATTGACGAAAATGGAAGTCCTAATCTGTTTTAAAGCAGCTCTATTGTAAAAACTACGGATTCTTAAGCATTTTCAAAAACTTATCCACACAGATATTTGCCCTCACCGGGAATCGAACCCGTCTATCGAGAGGCAGCGTCACTACAACTCGACAAATGCATCACGCGAAAAAAGAAATCTTGAAAAGAAGGCGAAGGCTAAAATTCTGCGTATAAAGACACTTTATGATGACGGCAAAAAATAATGCAAGGTTTTTAGAAATTCCTCTAATACATTACGTATAATACCAACAGCATATTCCAAAAGAGCCTAAACTCTTTATTGTTGCATGAAATATAGTATGTGAGTTTACTAGGCAGAACTAGGTACTTTCTCGCATACATTAAAGCGACATTTGTAAGAGAAGTTAATGTAAAGTATTGCGCAATTTACATATGCATTTAGTGAGCGCGTGGCGTTGTTTATTATTGCACAGAGCGTGGTGGGTTCTGGTCGGTGTCGCTGGTGCGCAATTATCTATATCTATTACGTAGGTACACGCGTTATGCCGAGTTACACGAGGCACCAGAGAACCATGACACGTGTGGAGTTCGACCAGACATCGCGGCGCGCTTCACTACCTGTTTGCTCTCTATTATTTCAACAATCATTACAATGTGTTTGAATTCAATGTGATTCAGGAAAAGCTATATGCAAATGAATGACGTGCTGATAACAACTTTAGGAACTTGACCGATTTTAAAATAAGACTTGTAAGGGACCTTATCACTACGTATGTAATAAATTCATTTCAATTATTTGATCGCATAATACAAGCATGTAGCACAGCGGACCCTGCACTAAGGATAGAATAATGCCTTCGTGGATAAAATCATACCTATCATGAAACGTTATCGTTAAATTTGGAGCTCGTGGCACGTAGCGAGCAGTGGAAGATAATAGAGGTTACTAGGCCTATTGGCCGTGGTTGATATGCGTCGATGATTGCTCAGATCAGCCGTCGGAATTCTTGACGAGATAAGGTTTTTAAAGCCGTCTGCTTTGCTATCTAGTTAATCTTTTTATTGATCCCTTGACCTATTACAGCATTAATGTAAACTGCGCAGTAACGTCACAGCGCGTTGGCGTGAAGGTAAAGTCTATCGGAGTATATTTGGGTAATAATCGGAGGCAGGCGGCGCGGTCGGTGCGGCGGCGGCGCGGCGGCGACAGGCGAGGCACTCGGATGACTCTAGTTCAGCAACACGCGCGCTTTGCGTGCTAACACTGCTGGTACCAATACCGGCCGGCTGCGAGTGCTGACCTTGCTTCCAAAACAAAACTATCCGAGAGCGCGGTCCACACACGGGAAGACAATTTATCAAGCAAATGGTTTTTGAGATTAATGTAAAGGTATTATTATTTTTTGTTCGTAGACATATGCACCGCCACAATATTTAGTTGCACGTAAGTTAAAACGACGAGTCACATGTGCCGTCTCGCATAACGATAATGATTAATGAATCACGGATTAAGGGCAAGGTCTCAGGGTTGGGGTCATCTAATGCCTGTTAATGATGTTACAATTTCCTGGTAATTGTTAGAACAACGTGAACATCACTGCAGTAAAGCTAACGAGCCGCATTAGCATTGTGTGATAATTTATGATTCCGGGTTATTCGTTCAATATACTCGTTTAAACAATATAATAATTTAAATTACCCATTGTTATAGGAGACCGCAAAAATTTAACATATTAAACAGTTATGAGTTTAAAATACCTAAAGATAAGGTCTTATTTATTTGACAAAGGCCATAAAGTCACTGAGAACTAGGACACGATTCTTATTCATACATTCACAGCGTAATAAGAGGGCAACCTATGTATACGTACCTACTGCCTGATTTACTGCGGCGCATGAGCAGTTAGAGGGGCTGTTTGCTTGAAGGGTGCAGTTTCACAACATAACGTGATGTCATTATAAGTAAATAAAATAAACGAAAAGGGTGTAGAGATGTTTCGTGCCTTTAATCTATACTTTGATCTCCAATTGGCCAGCTCATGTTTTGCCTATCGTTGTGATGTAAATATTGAATAGTACACTTCCCTGTAAGGAGAGATTTACGAGTATTGCCATTATTATCGACGTTGATACATGGTTCGTTGGTTGTTGTAGGCTAATTTATTAGTATCTACGCACGACGTACGCCTTTACAATACGCAACGTTTTGATACTTTCAATGTGCAGATTGCTAAATGACTGCTAATAGAATGCCTTGATAGAGTAGTTAAAATGCTTATTTAGAAAGCTATCGTACTACCGTCGTATTGCTTTGGGACTTGAAAGTCAGTAATCAAGATATTTTACTCCTGATTTCCAGACTTGATCAGGCGCTTTCTAAAGCTCAATTTGAAATAACATTTATTCCAAGCAAAACTGTGTATCGCCGCTTTATTAAATCGATACCAAGGAGGACGATTTGGGGCGTTGAAAAGTTATTTTGGTTAAAGGTATTCTCTTGGAAGTATGTATCACGCTCGTGTCGGCGAGAGAGTATAGCCAACCCAGCCAACCAGTCCCAATCTCTGTTTAAAATACATTCGATATTTGCAAACATGTCTTAAACGGAAGTTATTTCAAGCAGAGCAGCTTTGTTTTGGAAACAATAATTCCAGCAAACCATTATGTTTACCTCAAACTAATGTTGGTATATGAATTTGACAAGTTAACGGTAAACACGTAAACAGAATTCTAAACCGCAACAAACATAATGAAGCTTGCTTAGTAACAAACGTTAACTCACCGAGATAAGGAAACCGTTATTTCAGAAAATGCATTAGCTCTATTCGAATATTTTTCTGAATCTTATATAAATCCATTATGGTGTATTCCCATTTTTTAAAACATAACTTTTTTTCACAGATCAAATTCGTTATCACGAAGGAGACGCTGTGACGCTGACTGTACATAAGACTAATTTTTATCATAACTCGTAACACAGCAGCACGTCAGGTTATACATTTGCATTACGAAAGCCAGCGCTATTCCGAGCGACATAAGGGTGACATCAACGTAAACATGTATAGCCTGATGTGCTGTCGTGTGTGCATTCAAAAACCATCCCTACTCATAAGTCTGTAACACTTCCCGCAATTTTAATGCTGTAAAGTTATTGTACGTTAACATAAGTAACATGATCAATATTTTATTCACATTCCTTAGTAGTTAACAGTAAAATCAATAACCATTAACTAAGTAAACAGTATTACGAATAATCGCCTAATTTATCTATTTACATAACATAAATGTGCATCCATTCATTAGTGTAGGTACTCCACAAAATGTTGTGATACAAAACCGAAAAATTTAAAAGAACTTTGCCATGCTGCCACAAGCAACGAGATGATTTCAAAAATATACAAAATTAAGTACGTTTTTTGTTTTTAGTTTATCTGATGATTTAATGTTACTACTAGGTGATCGCAAATTGTTATAATAAGCAGTATAGTACAAAAATTAATAGACCCATTTTGATGCCCTATTTTTTTTTTTACTTCAGGCAAAGTACGCGTTTCGCGTCTCTCACGACATCCTATTACACTAAACAGATGTTGGATATAATAATGTAATTCACTATTTTGCTAAAGTATTTATTATGACGTTATCAGGCAACATTTTGTATGTTCTATGAAATAAAGCAATTTTTGATTTTGATTTTAATAATATTCCTATCTAACGCAGAAGACACAGACGAAAAGTGATTCGTTTTAAAATAACAAAATATATCAACTGTAACAATTAGACACATTGTTATAGTGTGATGAGGACTTACCTCCATGACGACATAGACATAGGCGGGGCTGTCCATACAGTCGTGCATGGCAACCAAGTTGGTGTGGTGCAGCGCCGTCAGCTCTCGCAAGATCTTGATTTCTTTCACCAGGATCTCCGAAGCCTTCTGGATTCCTTTCTTGGTGACCACTTTTACGGCCACAGATTGGGACGGATTCTGTTGGAAAGAAAAAGAGTGTTATTAGTTCTTTACTGTAGTGAATAGTATAGAAGTAGTACACCTTCCATATTTTCTTGAAGTAGTCACCGCTCTTTTTGAGGATTTTACCGCCACAGAAACAGCAATCCGCCTGCCAAACGTTGTCGACACGGCTGTGTTCCCTTAGCCGTTTGCGTTATGAAATAAATTAACCAAAAAAGGTATCGATTATACGACAAGTCCTAGCAAACCCTTGATGATTCGGAAGACGTCTACTGCAGTAGTTTCATATTGATGTGTCAGTATAGGCCTCAAGTTGTTAAGAAAGGTAAGACGCAGAAAAGACTCGATTAATTAAGCATTGCATCATTCAAATAGTTATTGCAGACACTTAACTCGTGTAAGTGCCAGCGATATTACGTTTACGTAATCGCCAACTAAGTTAATCATAATATAATTAGTCGTTATAGCGGTGCTTTGTGTCTTACTTTACACAATGTTATGGCTTATGTGTCTCCTCATCTTGACTATTCTGAACATTTGTATCCATATACTAATCTCACAAAGGAATATCCGCAATCTTCCACACTCTATAAAACATAATTTTCCACGGCAAAAACGTATGAGTCATTGACTTCAATCCCAACAACAGTTTGCACAAAGTAGATAACTAGTATTTTTTGCAGACTACAATGCCTATTAGCAGATAACCACAAACGAAAATGTCACTCATTTATTTAGATGATGTTCTGGTTTGTATTATTCTTTTGTTTTTGTTGATTTTTTAAAAGCGCTGAATCAATTTCGATAAAATTTATATGGGACCACCTCAAGAGTATAAATCTTTCGAACAAAAAAGCGGAGGAATCGGTGAACATACATTTAAAAAAATACATACAGTCGAACATATAACCTCCTCCTTTTTTGAAGTCGGTAAAAAGTAAAACTATACAAATATGATTTTCTCTTCTTTAATTTTGACTAATCAATTCATAAATGGATGTTTTGATAATTGTAACTGTTGCCCAATGTGTAGTGTGAATACAATAGTGTGAAACGATGCACATAAGTATAAAACAATGGACCCGCGTTACTACTGGGCTACAACATATTGCATATACATATATTGTAACACAGATACAGTCAAATACTTCTTGTCAGAAAATGTATTGCATAGACATATTAGGAACATTATTTTATTTATACAAATAAAAATTATAAGAACAATATAATTCAAACTTTGACTATATTTAATAGCCTACTAGTACACCAGCCATTTTCAAGTCCAATCAAGATAATTTACATTTATAAATAAGGAAACTTAGTAATCACCTCTTAACAGAAGCCTTTAGCAACAGCATACGTGATACGATCTGTTAACTATACTTCATTATTTTTAATGACAAGTCGCCTTTGTAAAATGATAACCAAGTGCATCTAGCGTTGCATAAGGACGTCGCAGGTGGGCGAGTGCCACGTGTGTCGCCAAGGCCTATGCATCTTCTAAATATCAACAACGAATAGGTTATATGAGGCACGTAGGTATATTCCCTTCGTAGTTATAGCTCCTTGCTTGAAAACAAATTGCATGCAGTTTAGCGGCTGTTGACATTTACGCTTGGAACATTCAGGCCGCGAGTTATAATCGGCACGGGTTTGTTGCAATATTTAGAACATGTAGGGATTAATACAAAGAGAAGCGTTGCGGTGGTTCGCTTTGGTTTTATCCAAATGGGGCTGGATGGTGCGCCGGCGCAAAGCTAACATTAGCCCGCCCTACATTCAACAGGCTCGTGTAGCGATTGCAGTTTGACCTGGTTTCGACACGCGTCCCGAGCGGGATTAATTCTAGGCCGAATCTATGGATTATCAAATGTTAGATACACAACATACTCTATTTACGTTAAGAAGACCACCATGGTTACAAGATTTGAAGTAGTAAATGCAATGAGTTGGCAACAATCATTTTGAATCGTGCAAGTCAATGTTTTGGTATAGTGGCGATACCCAGTAGCGCGGTCACGGTCAATCGTGTCTGCATTCGACGCCAACGCCAAAGTTTGCCAATGCTAACAAAGTAATAGGTACTTAATTACAGTGCTATTTGAAAATTGGTTTAACGTCTTTTATAGGTATTTCAAAGAGAACTGACTAAATATTTTGTCTACCTTTATAAGGAATACCTATAAAAAAACAGTGCGAAGATTTGATACTTAAGTATTTTCTAATAGGGAAGCTGTGACGCAAGTTGGCTTTATTCCAAAAAAGAATTAGTGGAAAAGTAGGTAGTCAGAACATCGTATTAGGAAGCGGTGAATAAAAATACTACAAGGACATTTTTCTCGTATTGACATTGGAAATGTCTTTTCGTTCGCTCCAGTATAGGCTCCGATTTCACGAAAAAGTGCGAACCCCTTATATATCGGAGAGTTGTGAAGATATGATGTTCAAAAAAACTCAAAAGAAGCGTATTCACGAGAGCTGTAAGGTGAAAAAAGAATTATTCGAGAAATTCAAAACAGAAAAAAGTTATGGCCGAAATAGTGAAAATTTTTATTTTTATTTTGGTGCTCGATATTTTGGAAACGAAGAATGATATCAAAAATTTGTGGACAATTTAGTCAGCTACAATTTGAGCCTAAAACAAAGACGATCGGGTTAAGGGTTTGCCCAGTAGACTAACCTTTTTGAAAAAATTTAAAAAGGAATTTTTTCGAATTCCGTAGCTCTTCATTTCCAATGTGCTCGATAGTCGTGTGCAGTGCAGTATGCAGTTACACGAATAAGACCTCTCTGTTCAACGTTCGCGAGCCACCTTTCTTGTGGTAGAAATAATAATAAACAATATAAGGTAGGTACATATACCTATCAACGATATCATTTGCCTGGTACAGATAGACCTGTTTGTAAATGGCAGTTTGCCATTTTCTTTATCAAGAAGTTATTTAGAGTTTGGCAAGAGATACTTTAGCAAATGAAGAAATTGAGAGGAAGACGGAATTCGATTATTACGGAGATACTTACCTAGGTAAATGGATATAAGGGATTAGAGTCGTAGGAGGCGCACGTGTACAGTGGCCTTGTGGTACGCAGTGCGTGACGTATTGTACGCGCCCAGTGACCACGCATTGTCCTGCGAGCCCCGTACAAAGGAAGAAACCTTACCCACTGCAAAGTAACTAGGTACGTATTCTTGATCTGCAGACCAGATTTTAACTAAACTTAGCAGAGGAAACTAATTCTTCACCATCAATTCTATCTTTACTTACTCAGCAAAATCCTTATCCTTACTAATATTTTAAATGCGAAAGTAACAGCTGTCTGTCTGACTGTTCACGCCTAGACTCCTGAACCGATTTTGATGAAATTTGGTACAGATAGATAGGATCTTGGGAAAGGACATAGGCAACATTTTATCCCACAGCTGGACACGATATAACCAGTAGTCTACGCGGGTGGAAATCTAGGTAATATAAGTAGTACCATCTGATGTCAACTCTGTAAGGATTCTGATTTGACTACGGAATGGAAGATTATTTGCGGTCAACATACCCCTACAAAACAAACAACGAATTAATTGCTACATTCAGTTGATGTGACGAGAGTACCACTTTTAACCAGGTCTAATGAGCTTTGACCTTTTCGGTTATATTATCAGCCCAACGAATTTGTCGAACGTAAACGCGAATGTCATTAGCATCTAGCTATATAGACTGACATATAATCAAGACATGGAGATCAATTTGGCAAATGAGCGCAGGTCACGCGAAGGCGACTTGGTCGCTACCGGTGCTTTTTGTAACAATTCATTATTTGCAGGGCAATCGCGCTAAAAAAGTGGATTGAATCGCAATTGAAACGCAGCTGGGGGCTACCACCTAAGCGAAGTTGATGCTGATAGAACGAATAGAATGATGTACAGGGACAACAGCACATCATGCTATCCAAAACTGACAAATTTCTTCAATCGATTTTCAGTTTTATCTCAAAGCATTAGGGTTTACTATCTATTGGGGAAATTTGTCAGTTTGTGGTAGCCTGATGTGCCGTTGACTGTACATCGCTGTGTTTCGTTTATGTCGTTAATCAAGGTCTCCTTATAAAGAAGCAATCGACAACGTTCCATTCGTTTACCCAGCATCAGCTTCGCTTAGGTGGTAGCTACGTTTCAATTGCGACTCAATCCACTTTTTAACCGACTTCAAAAAAAAGGAGGAGGTTCTCGATTCGGGTGTTTTTTTTTATGTTTGTTACCTCAAAACTCCGTCATTTGTAAACCGATTTCAAAATTTTTTTTTAGTTCGGAAGCATCTTCTTCCAGATTGGTCCCATAAATTTTTTATCGAAATCGCTTCAGTAGGTCAGGCCAAAAATAATAAAAAATGGAATTTACGGTCATATATCTGGATGACAATAGGACATCAATGTAAACGAAGCAAAAACGAAGTAGTTCCCTGAGACTTTTAAGTTGTATTTTGGGGCTCCTTTGTGGAGATCTACCGTTTAGTGACCGGTAGCGTATATTACCACCACACATCTTCCCTGCTGTCTGGTAATCGGTTGATAATATCACCCACCACCCCATATATTTCATTGCCATCTGGCGATCGGTTTGAGAATTGTACAACCCCGTATCTTTCTTGCCATCTTGCGACTGGTTATGAATATCACCATCTCATATCTTTCCGTGGGGTGAAAGTAATTGATCACTATATCGCTCTTTAATCTCGAGTGATTTAGTGCTTTATAATAAACTAGTTTTCCGCCCGCGGCTCCGCCCGCGTGGACTACACGTTATATCGTGCCCAACTGTGGGATAAAATGTAGCCTATGTGCTTTCCCAGGCTCTAATCTATCTCTGTACCAAATTTCATCAAAATCGGTTTAGTAGTTTAGGCGTGAAAGACGGACAGACAGACAGACAGAGTTACTTTCGCATTTATAATATTAGTATGGATCTACGAGGGAGTTATATGAATGATAAATGATAACCTTTAAAAAGAATAAAAGAAAATATTTTTAACAAAAACTTGACCCGCCTTCAAAAAGGGTGAAATATTTTTTTTAAAGCTATGTTCGCGAGTAAGTAGTGGGTACGGGTAAAACAGTAAATAGGTGAATTCATAGCGGAATATGGTAAATAGAGAATTTTTTTTTGACGTCGGCGCCGCCGGCTTGTACAGGACCTAGTTTAATGAAATAAGTATTCGCACAAGCTTTTTGGCAATATATAAACTAAGATAGTTATGCCATGCGAGTAATTGTTCGGCGCCGACGTCAAAAAAAATTCCTCTCTATTTACCATATTCCGCTATCAATTCACCTATTTACTGTTTTACCCGTAACCACTACTTACTCGCGAACATAGCTTTAAAAAACTTATTTCACCCTTTTTGAAGGCGGGGCAATTTTTGTTAAAAATATTTTATTTTTGCGCGATTGCCCTGCTAGTACTTGGGGATAACTGACTATTATGTAGGTTGTTAAATTGATAATATATTTTTACTTACTATCCTAATTGTTTTTTACCTGTTCTCGTGAATTTAGTTGAAAAATAGTTATAAACCCTCGCGCGATTCATGCAAACGCGTGTGTGCAGGATTTGTTTTGCAATAATTAAATATTAAATTCAACATCATATTATGTATTGTAGTAAAATAAATCTTCTTCTTCTTATATATGTCGCCGGAAATTAATAAGAATCGTAAGTTGATCAATTTTCGAGGTAGTTTATCAACTTTCGGCAAATCATACACGGCAGTTGAAATGTATTATTTAACGCAATAAATTTACGATGCCTGGCGGTAAGTTTATCAACTAACGATTTAGCCACACGTCAAATCATACACGAATGGACCAATTGCTGCTCAGTGTAAATTTTTACGTTAAACTGACATCCGTAATATAATACACTGTTCTCTGCTTGGTCGATGCGACAACCTAAGAGGCAACCACAGTCGAGTGGTTTCTGGCACTTCGCCGGCCGCTGCCGCGGCACGCTCGCTCGGCTCGTGCGTTGGGGGTCGCAGTTCTAACCTAACCTAACCCAACCAACCCTAAACGGGTTGATTGGGTTCGGCTACTAACAAACCTACTTGTCGCAGTTCTGAGTGAGACATTCAACCAATCAGCGAACACCTTGAGTTTTCAACCAATCAGCGTACACATCGCGTTCGTCGGATCATTTTACAGCGAGACGCCGTAAATTGATCAATTACCGGAAATGTATACGTTAAATAATACATTTCAACTGCCCTGTATGATTTCCCGATAGTTGATAAACTACCTCGAAAGTTGATCAACTTACGATTCTTATTATTTTCCAGTGACATATATAACTAGTATTCCGCTCGGGACTTCGTTCCCGTGGGAATTCGAGAAAATCATGTAGCCTATGTCCATCGGTAGTACTATTATTTATTCTGTGCCATCGGGGATCATGTAGCTTCCTAATGGTGAAAGAATTTTTCAAATCGGTCCAGTAGTTTTGGAGCCTATTCAATGCAAACAAACAAACAATTAAATCTTTCCTCCTTATATTATTCACTGAAAGCTGAAATTTGGCATAAAGGTGTCTTTTATGATGTAGACAAGCACTGAGAATGGATTTTCAAAATTCAACTCTTAAGGGGGTGAAATGGGGGTTCAAATGTTGTATGGAGAAAACAATTTTTTTTGGATATTTTGACTCGCAACTTTGTCAAGATATACCTTGAAGCAAATAAACAAACACGTATTTTCCGATTTTTCGAAAAGCATCCCCTATAAGGGGTCTAGAATGAAATGGGTGTCTAAATGAGTTCTTTGCACGAGCGAAGCCGCGGAAAAAATCTAGTGGTTTTATATACTTTAACTAAGCATTTTGATCACCACCTAACCTAGCCACAAGCATATGACTTCCATAACATGTATTACTTTGACCTATAAAATTAAAGCCATGTGCAAAGTAGCCCAGCTGGCTCACTTGAAAACTGGAATATACCTAGCAGCTGTCTTTATTTTTTAGGTCACTACCATTAAAATAGTATCTTTAGAAAGAAACAAAAAACAATTGGTGACTAAGAATAGTAATCATTCTGGAATTTATTTATCACAATGTATAATAAATAAGACTTAAAAGAGAACTTGTGAAACACTGACCTTAAGTCATTGTATTCTCTGAACTCATTTGCACTAAAGATATGCAACAACTGTTTTTGCATCACATGTTTTCACAAATAAACTATAGGTAGGTACTAAAGAGCATCTTTCTACTTAAGTATTTGTATTTGGGAACATCATTCCATCACAGAAGAAGCTGTAGCTTCCCTGGCCAATTTCTTTAATCATAGTCATAGTAGGTACTTTTTGCATTTCAGTTAGGTATTTTTCAAAACTCGAGAAAATAGCTGTCAAAACAAAAAAAACACATCAATTTAGTGAATATTGATGTACTTTTGTTATTTTCTGTTTTCTGTTTATTTAATAAACGAATAAGCAGGTATGTATGTCAAAGTTAGCTAAGTGCTTAAGGTGCATCTAAAGAAATTTTAATTGCTAACAAAAAGGTGAAATCAGATGCTGTCAAACATAAAATGTGACTAATCTTTTATTAGCAATTTGTTTTGACTGAGAATATAAATGTTTATTTACTATGGTTATAAGTATTTTTGCTGTGTAGATATTGGCATTAGTAAGCTACAAAGAGAGCCATAAGTTTATTCATTAGTTTATGATGATAGCTATTAGCTAACAAATAATTTAAGGACACTCATTGTTTATTTTCATTCAAGCATCGTGAAAACTGGCTATTCAAAGTAGTTATGTCACCACAACCCTTAAGAACCATAACTGTGAGAGCATAAATGCTGCAAGTCAGCACATCATGGGTGGCATGGCTTCTCAGCCACCATAGTGATAGGTGTAAGCATTTACGTCATTCATGTCGCGCATCCAACTCTGTACGCATGTCTCACTTAGTTTAAATTAATTAAATAAGTTAAAATTAAAGTTTTTATTCTTTTTAAAAACATAGTTCCGTGCTCCCGCAACTTGACTGGCGCAGCCGGCAGGATCCGCTAATCCTAAAATTGGCCGCCAAGCGCGTTTAAACTTCGCGGAAAATAGACTAAACCTCGTCTATTCGTGGAAAATCAAGCGCGCAAAAGCTGGAGCGGATCCTGCGAACCAAAAGAAATACGTCGAGGACCTGGACATAAGCCGGACATATTCAGAATGGGTGTTGCAGGGTGGTGAGTAAAACTTTTCGCTATCCCCTGTGTTCCATCCCTTACGTGTACTTGAGATCAAACTTCTCTCATTTCAAACGTGATCTGAATTAGTTAAGCCTTATATAAGTATAAATACAAGAATATTATAAATGAAATTAAAGTAATTAAATTTGTTAATGAGAAATAATTAAAGGAACTGAATTAAGCTGATTTAAAATTTAATTAGAATAGAAATTGTAAATAATAGAACTTTAGTATTTCCCTCAAAATTTTTATACTGCTTACTTTGTTCTGTTTATTGTAAATTTTATTTTGTGTGAAAACCTACTTGTGTGTAAAAGCGAGAAAAGTTACCGAAAATGCCGGAGGCCAACTTGA
Organism: Aproaerema taeniolella; assembly: GCA_949987775.1. Taxonomy (NCBI): domain Eukaryota; kingdom Metazoa; phylum Arthropoda; class Insecta; order Lepidoptera; family Gelechiidae; genus Aproaerema; species Aproaerema taeniolella. The sequence goes on from OX465254.1 coordinate 7,430,807, forward strand.
ACATAATCCCTTCAGAATTCGTGAAAATCATACCACTCTATAAAGGCGATAGTGAAACCCTCAGTCTGTTTTTACGAAAATGTGAATATATCATAGACAGATTCCGCGGTGACCCAATTCAAGATGCATACGTTATGCAAGTTATTACTAGTAGGCTAACAGAAAAAGCAGCAGCGCTGATAAGCGAGCGCCCAGACGTCGTGGCGTGGGCGTCATTCAAGGAACTCCTAACACAGCACTTTGGCGATCCGCGCAGCGAGGAATGTATCGCCATAGAGTTAGAAAACCTAAAAATTAGAACAGGCGAGTCATACCTCAATTTTTGCAATAGAATTCAATCGGTTAGGTCAAATCTTATAGCTAAAATAAACCTAATAGATGATGCTCAGCTGCGTAGCAGTAAAGTGATAATTTATAACAAAACTGCTCTTAACGTTTTTCTGTACAATCTGCCAGAGAACATGGTTAGGGTTGTCAGACTTCACCAACCTGATACCTTAGAAAAAGCACTAACATACGTCTTAGAAGAAGTAAACTTCCATGACCAATATCAAATTAAAAACCGTTCAAACTCTACCAATCCACCTAAATTAAATCCACAAATGCAACATCAAAATCAATTTAAATTCGGTACCCAAAATCATACGCCACATCTGAACAATTCACAGCTCTATGGTAAACAGTCGAACAATTTCGGTCCCTTTAAATTCGGAATTCCTCAAAGTAGACAATTTAGGAACCCGCAGACGAATAACCAACAGCTCTATCGACCAATGCAACCAGCTCAGTTTGGTCAGCCACAGCAGCAGAGATCGTTACCACCATGGGCTCAAGCTCAAGCGCAGGTAGGCTACAGGCCAGTTGGTCTACAACGTTTACCTCACATGCGACCGAACTAGTTTGGCCAGCAACAAGGATTTAGACCCCCTCAACAAAATTTTCAAAACTACCCCAATGACGTATCAATGCGCACGGCACCCCAAAAACCACAAGGTTTCCGCGTAAACGAAACTGAATTGTACGACGAGTGTGCGTCTTATATGGAAGACCCCTACAATACTTACGATTACGCGTCGTGTAGTAACGACCCCTCAATGAATTACGATTGCGATTCATACGAGCAACAAGCCGCAATGCTAGCCTTGGAAGGCGCAGGGACCGATAAGCCCGCCGAGACGGTAGCTCAGGTTACAGACTCAGATAGTAGCGAGACACAACAAGCGCAAAATTTTTACATACAGGCCTCTACTCGAACAGAGAATCTATAGAGTTGAATTGTGATATAAAATTAAAATTGCCATACATTTACTTACCCGAAATTAACGCTAAATTAATGATAGATACCGGAAGCACACGTTCGTTTTTGCGTCCCCAAAAGGCTTACGAATATTTTTCAAATTATATAGCCCGCGAAAATTTTGAAGTAATAAGTACTCATGCCACTTCTCAACATAATGAAGTCGTACATATCCCTTTAATGCCAACATTCAAAAGTACAGACTATCATAAGTTCTTTCTCTACGACGTGGACTCCCGCTACGATGGCTTGATCGGGAATGACTTGTTAAAACAGGTGGAGGCGATAATTGATCTGAAAAATAAAGTTCTTAGAACAAAGACCACTGACATACCCATCATTCATAATTCGATTGACTACACAATAGTATTACCACCGAGATCGGAAATGCGAGTGAAAATACCGACCGACTTGTATTCAGGGCAAGCAATTTTAAATTACAAAAAATTTTGTGATGGCGTTCGAATGCCTGATGCCCTCGTTAGTTGCACTAAAGGATATGCAACTACAGTAATCCAAAATACCCTGGAGACTCAAATGGATTTAACCATAGTTTCCCCTTTCAAAGTTGCAGAGTACATTCCGAGTGAAAACAATATTAATTACATGAACAATGACACAGACAGACATCACGACGACATACTAAGAACTAATTTATCTAAATTACGTCTTGACCACATGAGTTCCGAGGAGCGTGACTGTATAGCTAAACTCTGTGACGAATACAGGGATATTTTCTATTGCGACCAATTACCCCTCACATTTACTAACCAAGTCAAACACTTCATACGTACCACACACGAAGACCCAATATATACGAAGCCCTATAGACAACCCCTAGTTCAAACTGAAGAAATTAAAAATCAAGTAGAGAAACTTTTAAAAAATAACGTTATTCAGGAATCATACTCACCTTGGAGCTCACCCGTACATCTGGTACCTAAGAAAATGGACGCTTCAGGTGAAGTGAAATATAGAATGGTGATTGACTACAGACGACTTAACGACATAACCATAGACGACAAGTATCCCCTTCCCAACATTACAGACTTATTTGACAAACTTGGACGAAGCACTTACTTTACCACACTCGATTTGGCTAGCGGCTATCATCAGATAGAAGTTAATGAAAGTGATAGACAAAAGACAGCATTCAGTACTCAGTCAGGGCACTATGAGTTTTTACGTATGCCCTTTGGCCTCAAAACGGCTCCTGCCACTTTCCAACGAACGATGGATAGTGTGCTGAGAGGTTTACAGGGAATACACTGCCTTGTATATTTAGACGATATTATTGTGTTTTCCTCCAGTTTACAAGAACATTTGACAAAATTACGAGCTATATTTGACAGACTAAGACAGACAAACCTCAAAATTCAACTTGACAAGTTAGAATTCCTCAGGAAGGAAGTTCTTTACCTAGGTCACACCATTACCAAAGACGGACTAAGACCAAACGACGATAAAATTTCTGCAGTACTTAATTACCCTCTTCCGAAAACTACCACAGAAATCAAAAGTTTCCTTGGCTTAGTCGGCTACTATAGGCGTTTTATAAAGGACTTTGCCAAAGTAACCCAACCACTCACCGCATGCTTGAAAAAGCGAAATAAAATCACAATAGATCAAAAATATATAGATGCCTTTGAGAAATGTAAAGAGCTCCTTACCACTGCCCCTCTTTTACAGTTTCCAGACCCCACGAAACCTTACATACTGACTACAGACGCATCTGCAGTTGCCTTAGGCGCTGTCCTTTCGCAAGGACCTGTAGGACAGGACAAACCCGTGGCATATGCTAGCCGTACATTGACTGATACAGAGTCTCGATATAGTACGATAGAACGTGAACTCCTTGCCATCATTTGGGCCACAAAACACTTTAGACCCTACCTATATGGACACAAATTTTACATATATACCGACCACAGACCACTTGCATGGCTGTACTCGTTGAAAGAGCCTAACAGCAAGCTAACACGTTGGCGACTTAGACTGCAAGAATTTGATTTTAAAATTGTTTACAAGAAGGGGAAACAAAATACTAATGCTGACTCTCTCTCTCGTATAAAATTGAATGCCATTGATTCTGACGATGACGTTTCTATGAGAGTAAATGTTGACGGAGATAAGGAACTCGATGACCTACTAAAAGCCCACTTGAAAGAAATTGAAGATAGAGTAACCAAATTGAAAAATGTCAAATGTAAAGACAATGCCAAACAAAAAGACAGTTCTGAAACCATTACTATTTCAGACTCATCCGCAACAGTGACTATCGGTGACTCCGAATCTGAACATGTGGACTATCCAATAATCCCTGACAGAAGTTCTACAGAGACAGCTCATTCTTGCCAAGACTTGGAATCGCATGGAATACCAATTTTGCATGAGGCAATAGATACAAAACCTAACCAAATCCTTGTCTTCAAATGGTTTAAGAATGAATTACAAGTCAAAAATATTTCTAACGAAAAACATAAAATTTTAGAAATTTTCCTACCAACTAATAATGACCAATTAATTAAAAATTTCCTTAAAGAATACATAAAACCAAAAACTAAATACTTTATCTATTTTGAAGACGAATTACACAGGAAAGACTTTTCAAGAATCGTAATTGAACTCTTTAAACAGGGCTCTGTAGAATTTTTTGAATGTACTGAAAGGGTTATATATATTGAAGATGAGAGAGAACAAAAAGCTATTATCCTAAAATATCACGAAGGTCCTACATGCCACCGTGGCATCAAAGAAACAGCAGTTAGGATACGTAGGAATTACTATTGGGAGAACATGACGGACACAGTTGCCGCAGTAATTAATGGTTGTGAAGCGTGCCGTAAAATGAAATATGACCGAAAACCACTGAAACCAATTTTACAGCTTACTCAAACACAAGATACTCCATTTCAAGAACTATTCATTGATCTTTTCACCATCGAGGGAAGATACTACCTCACCATAGTTGATGCTTTCAGTAAGTTAGGACAGGCCTTTGAAATATCCAATCGTTCCACCCCAGAGGTAGTTCGAGCCTTAACAAAATATTTTTCTTTCTACGGTGTGCCTCGAAAAATTTCAAGTGACCCCGGGTCAGAATTCAATAATGAGCTAATGAGAGAGCTGATGAGTCTACATAAAATAGAGCTTCACATATCTACCCCTAACAATCCAAACTCAACAGGTATAATAGAACGATTTCATTCAACTATTATAGAAATATACCGTTTAGCTAGATTCGAACAAAAATGTACAGACGCTGCTTCCGTAATGACCTATTCTATATTGGCTTATAATAACACAATCCACTCGACAACTAACTTCACCCCTTTTGAAATAGTATTTGGTCATACCAAAGTTAATCCAGTTTTTGACATAGACTTTGAAAAAGCGTATACTCATCAGTTGCTTAAAGATCATAATAAAAGAATGAAACACCTTTACAACTACATATCTAAAGACGCACTAGCAAAAAAGGAAAGGATAAGAGAGAGAAGAGGAGGTGAAGGTGAACTACCCTTAGAGGTGGGAGATGTTGTATTCGCTAAGGATATCAATAGGAGAAAGAGCAAGGATAAGGCTAGGTTTCAGAAAGCAATAGTGTTAGGTAAACCGAAAAGAAACATTGTACCTGTGCGAATAGGCGCGCGAGAAACAAAAGTACCCATTAAAAACATCAAACGTCCTCCGCAGGTGGTGGATGATTCTCCTCCTGGCAGTGATACGTGCGAGCCAGGCCCTTCAACTTCAAAACGTTGACAAGAACCCCGGCGTTCTACCCGTTAAGCTGGGACAAGCATGTCGTCAGCACGACAAATGGACTGTTATAAAAGTTTTGGATTTGAGAAGCATTCAGGATGATTTGGCTTACAATTCTCAAAAATATGAGAAATTTGAACAATTAGTAGATAGTAGTAAGACTTATTCGCGAGAGTTCTATAACGTTAAATTGCAGGCAAGAAATTTGTATAACATAACCGTACAGAAATTAAGACAAATTATCCCTTCTAATAGAGTTAAACGAGGTATCATAAATCCTCTTGGGTCTTTAATTAAAATAGTAACAGGAAATCTTGATCACGAAGACGCACTAAGATATGACAGGTTGATATCCCAAATGAAAGGTAACGAAGTAAAAGTAGAAAATAAGTTGACCATTATTTCCGAAATGTTGGGAACGATGGTAAATAGTACTGAGACTTTACGAGACAATACCGTTATTTTAGATGAACGCCTCACACGCGTGGAAAAAATAGTTAAAGATATAATGATCAAAGAAAGCAATTCCATACATGCTACATATATACTTAGCGTGTTCCACTTGTTTATTAGTAATTTTAATTTGATTTTTTTAGCAGTCGGTGACGTTGAAGTAGCTCTAGCCTTAAGTGAAGTCTCTGTACTACATCAGTCAATCATAGACTCAGATGAACTGTTGGATATGTTAACATCCATATCGAAATACAGTAGTTTAGTATACCCTGTTAGTGTAAGCAATTTGGTTAGTATTGAAAAAACCATAGTTGTTAAGTCTTATGTTAAGGAAAATCAGATTACGTTTGTCATGGAAATCCCCCTTACTGATGGTAATATATATAGTTATTTCAAAATTTATTCCTTACCTATTTTCAACCCTTCAAAAAATCATACCACTGTAGTTGTCCCAAAATACCCTTTCCTACTGGCGAAAAGTTTGAAATACCTTCCAGCAGAAAACCCCTGTGAAGAAATTGCAGTAGAACGATTCCTGTGTAGAGAAAGCGATGTTGTTCCATTCCCAGAAGCTACTTGTGTAGAGCAGCTAATGAAATTTCAGCCAGATCACAGCCTCTGTGAAGCACATGTTGTTGAAATCGAAGACGTCAAAGTTCAGCGCTACGGTCCTATGAACTGGATAATCTTCACCCAGAAGAAGCAGATCATCACAGAGAAGTGTCAGGATGATATCACCAAGAAACAAATTCAAGGTACATTTCTGGCCACCATAGATGCAGACTGCGAACTCTACATAGAAAATAAAAGGTTGGAGAGCCGACGAGCAATAGCTTCAGATCTTCGACTTCAGCGAACTACCCCTATCATCAACCTACCAGAACTTACCACAGTGAATATAAGTGAAAGTGTTAAAGTTAATATCAAGGGTGTTAATTTGGACAATTTAAAGCATCTGTCAAACGTGTTGAAAAGTGCGGAAATGAATAAGAACAGTGAAAACGTAATCATAGACACTCAAAGTGTGAGCTTAGCTACTATAATCCTTTATATTTTAATTGTAATCATTAGTATAAGCCTCATTATATGGAAATTTAGAATCTTGCGAAATCATCGTGACTCAAATTCGTCAGATGACTTCGCGCTTGAGGAGGGAGAAGTTATGTCACCACAACCCTTAAGAACCATAACTGTGAGAGCATAAATGCTGCAAGTCAGCACATCATGGGTGGCATGGCTTCTCAGCCACCATAGTGATAGGTGTAAGCATTTACGTCATTCATGTCGCGCATCCAACTCTGTACGCATGTCTCACTTAGTTTAAATTAATTAAATAAGTTAAAATTAAAGTTTTTATTCTTTTTAAAAACATAGTTCCGTGCTCCCGCAACTTGACTAAGTAGAATTTTAATCTTTATACAATACAATATACTTTGTTTGTACACAAGGATACACAATAAAAGTCCCTTCAGGAATAAGCCACCTTTGCAAATAGTAAAGTAGTTTTGTATGGACTGGTAAAAATAATAATCTGACTGTTAAAAATAATTATATAGCTTCGAAAAATAATGAATTGGCGACAAATTTTATTAAAATATTTCTGGGTTCTAAAGTAATTATAAAGACATAAGTAAGTAAAAGGAAATCTAAAATTTGCCAAAAAAATGGATATCAATTGTGTTGGATTCAAAAATGGGTGACATTTTCTGAATCCTACCCATCCCAGAATTCCTAGAAAATGATTTTTGTTTGCTGAATCTATTAAAACTACATCCCATTTTTAAAATTGTTTTATTTTGACCCTTGATATTAGTCACTAACCGATTAATTGTGAAAGTTAATTTAAATTCTTTGAGGACCCAAAAATCACATTAATTTGTCACTGGGTTAAATAAGTTAGATTTTTTTTATGTTGATCTACAAATCTACAAGAGTTTGCAATAAAGAGTTATACACATACAAGACATATAACATAGAACACAGTGTATAACAAGGCAGCCTTTTTTTTAAATATTATCAAACTCCTAAATATGTACTTTAACAAGATTCTATCATGTGATGTGATGACTTATGAGTGTATACATGGACATTGTTGTACTTGGATCAAAATATTGCTACTACATAGGGACGTAATGTTACTTGACTGATAAGACCAATGCTAGTTGTGAGACTTGCATATTTCTTTATTATAGAGGACATTACATTTCCTTATGGTTATTGCTATCAAATTCATTAACCTGATAAACAACAGCAAACAAAATTTCCTTTTTGTTATTCTAGAAAACTCCTTATGTTTTGCAAGAAGATGATTCAAGCATAATGCTGTTAACCAGTCATGCGCTTGTTTACTTAGCATGCCATACAAATCCTGTACACACGGGAGTGCATGACTCGCGCGAGGGTTCAAACCAGCTTCTTTGTTTAAAATCTAAATATTAACTTTGAACTGACTAGCTATGTCATAACAATAGAAATCATAGGAGGAAAAGGGTTAATTAAATAATATTATCAAAACCAAATCATCATTTTTGTAATGTAGGTGTGCTGAAAACTTGCTGAATTTAATTAAAAATAAAATTTTATAATTGTTTCTGTATGTAAAATGTTTAACTATTACTATCATCGTATTACAATTGATTTATTCATTTCATTTATTAAATTTTGGACACTTTGTAAAAAAAACCCTACTTGCATCATCCTGTCGTACATGCCTAATTTTCTTTCTCAAGTAAGGTGTTAGCAGATATTCGAATTATCTTCTTCGAAATGATCGAATGAGAAAGAAGTTGCGTTATGCCCGATCCTCTGCGAAGGTCTGCATACCACAGTACCTAATAACTTTTCCGCTGACATAATTTTGCCATTGATTGACACCCAATAGTTATTCTTTCCTGTAATATTTATGTAAACATAATTATAGGTTATAAATATCAGCTGATTAACTTCTACAAAAAAACACTAGGTATCAAACTGCTACCAAATGCAACAAAATATTACAGAAGTCACACAGAAGTTAATTAAAATTAGATAATTGAATAAGAAAACGGAAACTTAATGCTTTTTCTGCAAATAGGTCAGCTGCGCCATCGTTGTCAGTCCAGCCAAATAATGTATTTGACGCGATGCCACCACCCACAGCTCGCGACCGCAGCAACAGATCGATATCGCCAAGAGAGCAAATCATCCATCCCGTAATGAAATATATCGGTTTAGGATATAGGAATCTCATGAATATCTATAGCAAATAGGCTCGCGGAAGATCGGAGAACAATTAAGAAGTTTGAAATCATACCTTTCTCTTCCTTCCTTTGTACACCATAGCGAAAGCTCCGTGCCCTATGATGTCTTGTTTGGTGAATTCGTATTCACCCACTTGGATTACTTCCATTTTCACTAGTTTTCCTTTGACCACAGACATTTTTACAGTTTATTTACTGTCCTGTACTTGGAAACAAAAGATCAATACTATAATTTTGGAACACTCGATTGGGAACTTGACTAAGCGCTACATTATGATTACAGTTTATGAGCTCTTAATCACTTCCAAGTTTCCATTAATAGTTTCGTTTTCACTTTACACTACCGTATCATCATTTCTGTTCCAAAACACAACACACAATGATAGCAAAATGTTCAAAAGTGATTTTATTTTGTGTTGATTTTGCGAAGTTAGAAAACAGGGTCGCCAGCTTAAAAATATTGCATAAAAGTTGCTATTATATGAGAATGGAATCTACTACTGTTGTAGTAGCTTAAATATTCTAAATGTATCTCGAACATTAGTCATGAAAATTTAACCTAGTAAACTTTGAAAACTGAAAAAATAAAAATGTGGGTTTTATGTCGGTAGAAAGTTTAATCGGAGATAAAGATTAAAAATACGAAATGTCTGAAATGCATGAAGGTCGCAACACTATTTACCTATATTGGTCTTGCTCCAGCTTCATAAACAGAGGTAAGAAAGAAAGAGATTAACATAAAGTAGGCGGGGTATGTAAAAAGTGTTGCTATTTTTAAAAAAAGGACATGAAATTAGTAGATAACCTGATGATCAATTGTTATTTTTTTTTGTATTTAACTAGCTTTCCGCTGCTGGGGACTTTGTTCCTTCTAAGTAGTCTGTGTGTGTTCCAGTGGGAATTTGGTTAAATTATGAAGCCTATGTTACTCAGGGATAATGTAGCATTCTAATGGTAAAATATTTTTTGAAATTGGTCCAGTAGTTAACTCGTTCCACATAAAAAATACAAATCTTTCCCCAAAAAATATTACTAGTTGTCTGCCCGCGACTTCGTTCCGTGGGAATTCTCCCGGTGGATTATCATATTTTTACCCGACTGCCAAAGAAGGAGGGTAATGTTTTTCGAGTGTATGTAAGTATGTATGTATGTCTTTTCCTTTGTGACCTCCTGTAGCCTAAACGGCTTGATGGATTTTGATGTATGAGGTATCGTTAGATTTGTCTTGATTACGGGAGTGTCATAGGATACATTTTATCCTAAAAGTCCCACGGGATAAAGACATAATAATATTTTTTAGTGTGCAGTCGGGTATTTTGTTTTTTTAATAATTAATAGTTATTATTTTATATAAACCTGGCGGTGACAATAAGGGTCAGCTCCCACCACGACGCGACGTTGCGAATAGAGCTACTCAAAATTGAACTTTATTTATTACAAATGAGAATTTAGAACACGCCGCCGCGGCTCTTTTCATGTACTAATTAGTCGGGCAGAGTTAGGTTTTGCGTCAAGGAAATTGTAACCAGCAATTAATTTTTTTTTCTATAGATCTTTGCATTAGTTCAAAAAAAATCTCCAAAATTATCAAAACAGGTTTTTTGTGATTCACTGGTAAACTACGCGTCTGGTGGTAAAAAGTGTAATGTAACAAAAAAATGCAATAAAAAAAATAAACAAAATGAGTTTTATTGAGTCCCGATCGGTTTGGTAGATTTTGCGCAATCCGAAAAAAAAACGGAGCAAAAACTGAAAAATGGTCCTCTTTGTGATCAACGATTTAGGGACTTGCACTCACTTAAACTTTATGAAACTTTTAAATAATGTAGATAGGAATTAGGGAAAGAGAATGAGAGGTCTCTACGTAGTTTCAAAAGTCTACGTAGTCTACAAACTTTTTTAGAGCTATTTTACGAGAGGACCATTTTCAGTTTTTGCTGCGGCTTGCAAAGTTTAAATCCGATTGAGCTAAAATTTGGTACAGATATTAAAAGATGTAATATCTACCATTAGTCCAAATTCCAGCTCTCTATATAATATTCAACGAGAGTTATTGAATTTCGAAAAAATGGACATAAAACATGGTTTTTTGCGGATTGCGCAAAAACTACCAAACCGATCGGGACTCAACAAAACTCATTTTGTTTGTCTTTTTATTGCGGTTTTTTGTTACATAACACTTTTTACCGCCAGACGCGTAGTTTACCGGTAAATCGCAAAACCTGTTTTAACAGTTTTGGACATTTATTTTTGACAGTCGCGCTGCAACTCTAAAGTTGTACAAAATGAATATGTTTATATTAACGCAAAGATCTATAGAAAAAACGTTTTTAATCGCTGGTTACAATTTCCCAGATTTTAGCACTGTGATTGGCTACCCAACTATAAATAAAGTTCAATTTTGAGTAACTCTATTCGCAACGTCGCGTCGCGTCGCGTCTCGGTGTAAGCTGACCCTAAGGAACACTAAAAAAAGAATCATCCAAATCGGTCGAGCCATTCTCGAGTTTTGTGCTTAGCAACATTCATTTTTATTGATATAGATATAAGTGTAGATTTAGAATTTAATAAAAATCTGTACAGTAGAGGACCTTGCTGCTACAGCTTGCTAATAAGGTAGCAACCCCTTCCAAAGCAAGCTATGTTGAAATTGAGATACAGTACCTAAAATTGTTTTTCTAAATCAGCATGTGAACTTTTTCTTAAATTCATGCATAAGTTTACATCTATGTCTATTTGGGGTATGCAGAAACCACAGAGTTGCCACCTTTCTCATAAGTCTGGTCAATTAATTTACTTTGGTAAATCAAGCTTCATTCTTTTTACAAGTTGTAACTTAATTAAATGAGATGACAAATACAATTAATTTAAAAAGAAATATAGCTCCCATTTTATTTTTACAACACAAAAAAGATTTTGATGGACCTCTCTATTTTACAATGCAGATTGCCATAACTTATGGAACATACAAAAGTTATTTATTATAATCTACAGCTGAAACAGAAATTACAATAAATTCATTAAGAAATTCCTTATACAACTTGTAACTATCTTTTTTGATCACCAAGATCTTCAATACTGTCTTCATCAATCTGGAAAAAAAGACCAATACCTATTAGTGTTTTTTTTTTCAGTAGTGTACCTATGATAAAATAAATAAATAATAATTTCCTACCTTAAATTAATGACGTAAGAATAATTAGATAGTATTATCATTCTAACAGCCTATATACCTATAATAATATGTATACCTATGAAGAATGTACTAAAAATAATAAGATGCAAACCTCTGGCCATTTCTCTGGGATAATATCAAACAGGTCATCTTTCACATCTCCTTGAATGACAATCTCATCATCTCCAGTAACTGAGGAGCCACAAGCAAATTTGGTTCCAAAAAACTTGGCTGCCACTTTTAGATCAATATCTGAAAATTAAAATTAATTTAAAAACAGTGAAAATTAATTATTATGGTTAAATGAACACATTTCATCTTATTATTATCCGGAACAAATTAAGTACATTACTCATTAGCTAGAGCAAAGCAATATGATTTATTCCTTACCAAAAGTACTTAATCCTGAAACAACAGTAACTGATTTCTTTTTGCCACGTGGAGCTCGTGATATTTGGACTAGCTTAGGGACATCTTCCTTCTTCTTGGATTTTAACATGCCTTTTCCGCCGCGTTTCTGTCGCTTCTTTTCTTCTTCTCCACCTGCATTCTCTTCTTCATCTGAAAATTAAAAAATATATTTCTTTGTTGAATTAATCCTAAACATTACTTACTGATATACTATTATTCGTATAAACTGGTTCAACTCCACAAACGATTATTAACAATTTTATTTACTGAACATTTCACTTCTTAATAAATGGCATTCAGTTATTACAGAGAAACAACCATTACTGCCATCTCAAGTTAGTGAAAACACGGAAAATAATACAAACTAGGTATGGGTCACAACACGCAAAATGTAAGGAAAATTAGAATTGCAAGTTAAGGTATCCTACCCACCATGCAATGTCATTACTTGTGTCCATTAAAATTGGTCATCAGATAACCTCACTTTTCTTCCTAAGCAAAACAGAACACTCACCTAATTTAACCTTTTCGAATTCAGTCGGCAGGTTTTTCTCAAGCCATTGTTTGCATTTATCGTATTCAGGATAATATTCACAGTATTCAATCGGCATAGAACAGTTACCGCAATACTGAACCTTTATTGGATAAGTTACTCCTTCACGCGGACCCATTGTTAAGTCTCGATCCGCCATCGTTACCCTTTGTGAACTGGGACCTTATTGATAAAACAACTAAATTACAGTTCTTAGTGATAGTTATTTTATTTTCTAAATTAATTTTGCTCCATTTCACTAAAGGGAGTCGTTCAACATTTGACAGTACTATCTGACAGATAAACGTCAGAAGCAAAGTGTTACCAACATAATGCAAAAAAATGGAAACAAGATGGAAACTTATACGTATGGAAAAAATAAGTTACAAACGTCACCCGTACCGCCCTTGGAAAAGGCATTCGCTCAGTGATAATTGTTTCATTTTTTTTCTTACTTAAATCATTTCTGACGCACTCGTTCAAGAATTTTTGACAAAAGAAGAAGTAGAAGACGCCTCAGATTCTCGATCATGAAAATAAGAAAAATTGGCTGAAAATCTAATTCATAAATAAACAAAAAACCAAAAAGTCTAAGAAATAAGATCTCAAGTCTAAGAAATAAGGTCTAAGATTGACTGCGAGATAATATCTAACGACGCGACGACGCTGGCCATAATATGTACGCTGGCTTGGCGTCAAGCCAGAGTATACACCCACCAATGATCTTTATTTCCTAAATTAAAACGGAACTATTATTTAAGTTTTTTCACTAATTGCGCTCTATTTATGGACATACCTATCTAAAAACCGTAAATTTAGACTTGAATACGCTACCTTGATGCTCACTAAGCTGCCGCTATAATATAATTTCGCTAAGTCCGTCGGGAATCAAACAACATTGATCTCAATTTCGTCATACATTGCTTCTTTGAAAAGTGATTTTCCTAAGGATTGGCAAGCCAAACGCTGCAATGAACAAAAAATTGACATCGTTCAATCTTCATATAGAGGCATGAACCTTCCGCAAGGATTTCCACATTGGCAAGCTTACCTAAGCTGCGGCTTCCAATTCGTCGTCGTCGCCACCACTCGAGGACCACTACCACAGAGTACATTTTTACTGTCCCATCGGCGGCCGTCAGTCCTACGAGCTATTTTCTCTAATAAAAACCGTTACTGCCCTGCCATACCAAGTTAAAATAACAGTCCACTTCACTTAGTACCTATAATATATTTAAAGATTTTCAATAAAATACTCAGAAATTCAGACATTTGTTAAACCACGTGAACGACATTTAAAAAATAAGGCATTTTCCCAACAGATTAAATGACCTCTTGTTGGACTTAATAAGCTGATGGTGATTCATTTTCATTGGTGATTCATTTTCATTTTCATTGATTCAGCTTTCCGCCCGGAACTTAATTCCTGTGAGAATTTGGGAAAATTATGTAGGTAGCTTATGTGTTAATCCAGGGTGTCCGCTACCTCCATACCAAATTTTATCAAAATTGGTCCAGCCGTTTGAACGTCAAAGAGCAACAAACATCCTCACAAAATGTCGCATTTATAATATGAGTAGGGTTTATGAGTTGGCGTGGCGAGATTACTTTTTTTTCTGTTATGTTTTAACAGGCGCTTCGGACTCGAGAAGGTATTCCCCGATGGACATTTTTTTCGCTCTAGTTATTTTACTCTATGGCTCTAGTTTTCTTCATAAATGGTAGATAGTGTAGTCACAGTATAACAAGTGTAGTGCAAGGAACATAATACTCCCTGGCGGGAGGTGTAGGTGTTATCGAGTTATCATCAAGCTACAGATTTGGGTACCTACTTAGCAAAGAAAATTAATGACATCAGTAGCTCTATTACTCAACAAAAAACGATTAGGTAGTAACAAATTATTCAAATGAGAAGTTAGCAGGTGCATACTATGAAATATTAGACGACAAGGAACATAATACCTACTTACGTGGGTACTAATCAGTGGCGGGGTAAGACCATAATTTGATGTGGGCAAGAAGCATTTTGCGAGGCCCTCTGGTGGCGCATGAAGCAATGTTATAAATAAATTTAAAAAGACTAAATAAAAACAAAATTTGTCAGAGGGGCGTCCCCGTTCGTTTCCCGCGATAGCAAAGCAACGCCAACAATTGTTGCTAGCCGTAAGTCAATTTATTTATTATTTTGCAACGAATACATTTTTACGTTACGTGGTATGGTATTAGAGGCGCGAGGCCCCTATAGGACCGCGAGGCGCCGCCGTAGGCGGTGGCCCACGTCGTCCACGCCTAACGCCGCCTCACTAATACTACCACTAGATCTGTGAATACTACAAAGTGACGAAAATGAAACGAAACTAGAAATGTGAAAAAAATACGAACAAACATTCTGATGATTTGGTTTGTTTGGAAAGGTAGATCGTGCCACTTAGCATATTATGGTATCTTTATCACTCCAACTGTCGCGTTGAAAAAATAATTCGATAAAATAAAAACATTCTCATATATATAAAGTATCAATTTACTATAGGTACAATTACTCGATACAAAAGTAATCAATGTTTCAAAACACTTTGGTATTATATCATAAAACTTTAAAGTCAATTAAACAAATAAAAATAATAGGTATAGGTTTATCTCACAGTTTCACAAAGTAACAAATAATACGATTTCTTTTAAAAAAATCTAATCAATCAGTTATCATTATCATTAAATAAATTTTATTTATTACACAAAAGGTGATCATTTACTTTACATCGCTTTTTATAATGTTATGTGAGGAAATAATAAATAAAAATAGAAACCTACTTAATTAACTACCCAATAACGAACTTAATCAATGCAATTAGGATTAACTTTTCTTTTAAGAGGGTATCTATGTAGGTACATTATACATAGAAAAACATTTAAAAAATGTATTTGTGACTATTATGAATTAATTGAATGATAATTATGTAATATGTATATTATTTTTATCTCCATATCTAAACTTGCGTCATCGGAATACCACACACGAACCCTCTTACAATTGACGACAGTCATTCAAATACGAAAATGTAAGACCGTTGGTGGGCTTATTTAAATGATGAGATTCTAATTTAGAGGTATTTTAGCGGCCTTTTAGAACACACTTTAATTTAGATGTTTTTTTTATATAAATGACAAGTGTGAACGATATTCTGATGATGAAGTGAAGTGGAAATATCTTCTAGTCTAAACAAGCTGAATCACATTTCAATATTAACTAGTTACTTTAATTTAGTATAATGATAGATAACAAATTAAATGTATCGAAAGGCTAAATTCATCCAATCTTTCTAAAGAGGTTTTTATGAGTTTCGTTTAAGTTTGAATGAAGTGAGTTGTGTTTGTACCGCTATACGCTACTTGCAGTTTATTCTACTTATACGTCTATAATACTGTCGTGTTTTTTGTCGGAAGCTTTGAGTTTCTCTTGCATCTGCGTGAGCATGTCCTGCATGCGCCGTATCTGGAAGACAGAAATAGGGCTATTAGAGTTGTAAAGACTATTTTAGATACACGGAAGTTTTGGTAATAATATAGCATGATGTTGGCAACATGATAATTAAGTTAATTCAGTATTACTAAAGTGGGTCACCTCTTCGTCTTTCTGTAGCAGCAGGCGATCCGTGTCGGTGATTACAACGTCATTATTGTTGCCCATAGAGTCCCTCTTCAGCTTCCTATGAAAATTAAAAAAAATTGTGAAGTAACAACTCTTATTCGTCTTTCTGAGAAAAACGGAATATATTCGCACGTGTATTATACACATATCAACACGGTCTAGGGATGTTGCACGATTTTTCATACAACAGAGGTCTGCTTGAGAAGCCACAATAGCATACTCGAGATACATGGAGGGCTATAATTTTCAGACGAGTAAGTGCTAATCCTGGATTTTCAATTCTAGTTAATAAATTTTGTTTTACTTGAAATTTGAATTTACGCATTTTTTTTTTCATTTTCGTCACGTTTTCACAAATTTCAAGCAAAACAAAATTTATTGACTAGCATTGAAAATTCAAGTTTAACACTTGCTCGTTTGAAAATTATAGCCCTCTATGTATCTCGAGTATGCTTTTATATCTTCTCAAACAGTCCTCTTTTGTATGAAAAATCATGCAATATCCCTAGACCGTGTTGATGTGTATATTTTACATAAAGTGGATTCGTTCTAAAAAAAGTTTGTAGTTTGTTAGAATTATACAATGATTACTGTTTTTTTATTATTAAGATCTTGACCAAGGTCATAGATGAGGTCGACGATGGAGCGAATCAACCCAGAGAAACTCCCACGCACCGACGGAACACAGCAAGCTGTTTGGCGGCGGACTTCGGTAGGAGAGTGGTCGCGAACCAGACGGCCCTTCACAGAGCCTACCACACCGCATGAGACCATAGGACGCCACCTCAGATTCAAACCAAATTGATTCGTTAGAACAGGTACCCTCTTTCCCGCATGGCGTGCTGCGAGATCTGCGAGATGCACTGCGCGCGGAAGTTCTCGTAGTGCACGTCCTGCGTCACGTCCTTCAGGTCCTGCATGTGGGTCGAGATCAGCATCGTGCGCAGCTTCGTGAAGTCCGAGTGGCGGGGGTTCTCCACTGTCGGGGAAAATAAGTATCTACAAGTTACCGCCAGACGTGTGTTCAGAACATAAATGAATAGAGGCTATCTGTGCGGGCGTGTAGAGTGGTGCTGGTGTTCGTAGGTAAATTGGGTGATATTATTTTTTTTTGTCTAGACGGTAAACACTCAAAGGCCCACACTAAGGTTTTCCCTCGTGTCGTGGGTCCCTTGGAACATACACAAAGACAGACACAAATACCCATGACTCGAGAAAAAACATCTGCTTTTTACACAAATTTTTGGCCCGACTGGCATTCGAACCCAGGACCTGTCGATCAACGGGCAGCACCACTACCACTCGACCGAACCGGTCGTCTAATCAGTGATACTTTTGAGTCGCTCGCTAGATGTCACAAGCACACGTAATAAGTAGTTTATTTTCTGCCACAAAATTTGCCTATATGGTATAGTTATCTTAAATACATAAAAATGCACTTTAGTTGACAAAATTTTGTGGAAGACTGGTGCCTAAACTAAGCCGAAACTTGTATTTTAGGATAGATAGGGTTAAGTTGAAATTGAATCTGTCCATTAAACTAAAAAATCAATCTTACAAAAATGGTTTACTTTTTGCTAGCGAAAATTAAGGGTGTGAACCAGCCCAAGAGACCACACTGGACAAGTTTTGCTAGCTATTTACTTAAAAGACACCCTACTTTAGCTCGCGGTCCGGGCCAGCTACTAAATTCGTCACTATACAGGGTGTACGGGACAGGTTAGCAAAAAATGAAACCCTGAATTTATTTAAACCGTTAATCTGACTGATTTACCAGTAGAATTGTCCTCAGGAATTTTTTTTTCCTGTTTTTTACTTTAAAATTAAATAATTTATTCAAATACACTCCACTTTCCAATAAGAACAGGGTAAAACACGAAAGCCAGCAAAGTATGTCACATTCTGACATAGACGCGGCGCGTAGTTTCCGTAGCGCCAAAGTAGTAGTTATTTAATAGGTAAATAACGTTTCCGGGAAAAAATAATTACCTATCATAACACTGATCATAGATATGGGTAGATTGTACTATTTAAGTATTTGCTAAGCTGTCCCTTACACCATACAGTGTCGGTCAAGCTATAGTTACCGTCGACGATCCCCCAGGGGTACTGCCGGCCGCGCACGCGCTTGCCGCCCACCTCCAGCACTGTGTCGGAGGCCACCACCGCGAAGGGCGCCGCCGCCTTCAGCTCACGGTCCTGCTGCTTGAACTCTTCATCTTCATCGCTGTCACACTCCGGGAACTGGTATACCTAGGCACAAACATTCACTACTGTACGGTTTGGATCAGTCTTAAGACTGATAACTTAAGTAACGCTGCCTCTGAATTGGCGGTGCCTGGGTTCGATTCCTGCACCCGTATTCTACACCATTCGATTCGAAACCGACGCACTTAAACACTCAGTGCATCCCTCTCTTGCGGTATCTAGATGACAGTTACGGGTATAGTCTTGTCGAATAATGTAGAATGGTGCTGGTCTGAGCGCAAACATTATGTGAAATCTTTTATTTTTTTGAATTTAATACAAAGGTAATCAACAGCATAATGTTAAAAGTATAGAATATTACGTCTTTATTCTATACTTTTAACATTATGGCAATTATAGACATATATGCAATTATAGATTACCCTGGATTAGCTAATGAGCGTTGACGTGAAAAGATAGAAAATGTGTTAATTTTAACTAAATAAAAAAAAATTGTTTGTTGGTTCTCGGATCAGCATTCGGTTTAAGTTAGAATACCTTAATTAGCTTTATATTAAATCTGTACATTAATTAGACATTAGCAACAAGGCAACAAAGTTCAATTAGGTTCAACTCATCTTTTTATGGGTGCGATGTAGGTAGGTCAAGGTTTTGTTTCGTCAAACCAACTTTACTCTGAGGTTGCATTTCGTCAAGTCAATATTCCATTGGCACTACATTAACTGTAAAATGTATTTGCTTTCATATGCCATTCATAATTAAATAAAACTACTCAAACTATAGTGTGCTGTACAATAGAGAGCAATGGTTCAGAGAAGATAATTTTGCAAGTCAAGTCCTCAAACCTGTATCTGATTTTCTTCAAGGTCCTGAAGAATTCGTCCCTTGAGCCGTTTCACTTCTGCCGCCGTGAGAGAGTCCGCCTTCGCGATCACTACCACTATGTTCACCTTTCGATGTAGTCTTTTCATCATTTCTAGATCTACTTGTCTGAGGCTGTAACAAACGTAAAGCTAATTGTAACCGGGGAAGAAAGAGACGAAATATTTACTTTGCCCTTGCTGGTTTTAATTTTATTAGACCAAGTCAACTTAAGTGAAAGATGTTTTTACTCCTATCTGAATTTGCTTTTGTGTAGGTATTTCGAATATAAACTAAGTAAAGACAAGAAAACTCCTCAAGAAAAAATTTAAGTAAATGAATTTAAAAGGAAAAATGAAGTAGATGAGCTATATTGCATGATATTATGTTCCACTTCACATGTCCTTCATATACTGGAGTGGTAACATTTAGATAACGATTTCAATCAAACGTTACATTCATTGATTATACTTTAAAAGACATTAACTTTAATAGAAAGTAGGTATGTTGAACAACGTGTTGCTATATCATTTATTGAACTATTTATTATTATATAGTACTGGTTCAGTCTATATCGGTGTATTGTTGTCACTTCGACGATAGTTAGATGAGTGTGTTTAGATAATTGAGATGATTGAGCATCAACAACGCTTTCAAAATCGTAATGTTTGTTTTCGGACGTTGAATAGAGTGTGTTGCAGCAACTAGCAAGGAAAAAGGTCTCCTATTAGCAGATATATCTATTTATATGTTTTTTGAGATGTTTTCTTTTGTTCTTAACATAGCATCTATCTTTTTCATTTGGCACACGTGTTCACTGGTGGTGGTGACTGGTTTTCGTCAGGGAGTTATCAACGTCTTAGGCTTAGGTCTTCTCTGCCCTTCCGCTCTACTTTATTATGTTGGTCACGTTCTGCAGATAAACAAATACATCCTTTACCTACCATAATACGCCCACTTACTTACGTTCTTAAGGCATTTTCGTTGTGGGATAGGATATTCAAGTACATTTAGTTATTCGAACTATTCAAATACATTTTCAGCTTACATTAATTATATTAATTTTTAGCTTGCGGCAATTTTTTTTTTCTTTTCAGGTTCGTTGGTATCGTGTGGGTATGTCAAATCTAAGTAAGTGCCGTCGAAAGTGGAGGGGGGGACAGTTTTTGGTGGTCCAAAAAAATTTTTTTACAATACATTCATCTTTAGGCCAAAAATCCAAACTGCCGGCCAGCGAAAAACAAATGAAAGTATCCTCGTATGGCTGGGGCGCCAGATCTCTACTGTCATTCCTTCAACTGTTTTTTTAAGTCGGTTTACAAGCAAACTATAAAATAATGAAAAAAAAAATTGCATGTTTTGTTCATTCACCGCGAGGCCGATCAATGCTTGACCAGTGTCACGATAAAAACAAACAGTTTCATGCACTTTCTTGATAATGTTATATTCCTTTTGTAGAAAAAGTAAAACTAGTGTTTTACTGTCGATTAAACGATACCTTTTAACGTTTATGGATGGATAACTGTCCTACCATATTACAGCGTGTCTTAATGCGTTTTCTCCGGCACTTTTCTCTATTATAGTTATATCGGTTTGTTTTGTGCTGTACTAATTTTAAAAGTAAAAGCAAAGCAATGTCTATCATACATCTTGCAAAATATGGTATTGATAGAATTCGTGCAGATTTATTTTACATTATAAATATCTAAGTTCTTACTTAGGTGTAGGTAGTGTATTTTGTATGCACGCTTGATATGAACCTCGTAAGATAAACTTGATAACTACTATAGGTAACCTACCAAAAATGGATTGCTTAGAATACGAGGTGTGGTCGCTTAAGGAAGTATCCTTGAACTACATAAGGGAAGTATGTTTATTTGTTGCATCGAATCCTAAGTACTGGAAGACTAGAGAAGAGGTTAGGGTAAGACCGACCAGAGAACATATTGTAAATCTAATGTATCAACCTCCTGCCCGCAAATACATTTACGAAAGAAATGTATTTCAGTCGAGTGCTTTACTTTATAATCAGCTACCTGACAATTTTAAGACAATGACTCGCTTAAATTAAATTTGACAAAATGGTTACTACAACATTGCTTCTATAGTACTAAGTAATATCTTGAAACTAAACATAATGAATTGTAATAGATTTGGACATTTGTATTAATTCTTGACATTTTGTATTGACATAATTATTTTGACATTTATTTATATTTATTTATTTATTTCTTATTTATTTCGTAAAATCATGCTGTAGAACCATTGTACCTAGAACCCATGTAAATTATTATAGAAATAGAATGTTTTGTTTTGGATTTAAAAAAAAATTGTTAATGAAAAACATTTGCATGCTTACATGTAAGCTGAAAACACTGCACCTAATATTATTTATGATCTATTTTATACTGTTTTCTTTTCTTATTCTTCTAACTTTATTAAAATTCTTGCACTGCAATGTATGTATCTTTAACAGCGTTGTTGTGGATAAATAACGGATATTTTTTGTCAGACACCTAATTCCGCACCTTGCATTTTACATTTATAGCGTTTTTTTAAGCTACATTACATTGAAGCTTTTATTTACCCTAAGTGACAATGTCACACTCATTAGAAGAATCATTAAAAGTGTAACGTAGAAAGTACTCAACCCCGTAGAAAGGCCTAGCCTGTGCTCATCGTTATACGAACATCTTCTTCCTAGGCTATGCATGATCATCATCAGACAGTTCATAAGATTTGTCATGTCATAAAAGAAACATGCTAACTACTCGTAGAATATGACTGCAAAGAAGACACCACATACTCATAAAAAACAATCAGGGTAGATTTAGAAATGTACCTGTGCGCCCAGGGAGGAACGAAGTAGAGGCAACAGTGCACCCTGTTGTCCTGCATGTGTCTTCGATTAAGGCCGCTCTCATCTGTGAAGTATTGCCGAAACTGCTCGTCTATATACGCGGAACACACTCTCCAGGAGTCCTCACAGCTGATCGCATCACCAAAGCCCGGTGTATCTACTATCGTTAAACGTAGCTTCACGCCTCGCTCTTCTATCTCCATTGTCTTCTTCTCTATTGTCGTTGTTTTTTCTATTCTATCTAAAATTGAAAAAGTTTGATGGAAAAGAAAGCTGCATCAATCATCAATGGAACAGCATCGCAATTACACACAGCAACACGTCAAGTTATACATTTGCACTACGAAAGCCGGCGCCTCTTACAAACGATATAAAGGTGACGTCAAGGGCATGTATTGCCTGGTGTGCAGCCGTGTGACCTATTGGGTTAATATGCATGATTAATGTTATATTTAGTTTCTTCTTCTTATCGTGTAGGTATAGTCAAGAGTGTGTGGCGGACTTCTGGAGTTAGAGTTTTCAGACCGTACAACTGACTGATTTAAAACTCTAACTGATTTTTAGTTTCTGTTGTATTTATTAATATTTATGTGGTTTTTACAACCCATTTATTCAAGTTCAGCACAGCTTTAATTTTAATACTAGGTATATTCATATTGTATTGTGTTTTATTTATTTGATTATTTTTATTACTGTATTTTTTCCCTTCTTTATTGACTTCAAAAAGTGTTTTATAAATGATTTGATTGATTTGATTTTATAATTTAAACGGTTTTACTCACCTTACTAATATCGGCACTGGGCCAACAGTTTCGATCCCATACGAGGATCTTTATCAGGACCGTTTACTATACGTTTGAACATTCTTGCTATGAGTTTGGAATTTTAATAATAATTCCTGTTACCAAAGTATCAGGTCCATTGTGTCTATCGCCTCTGTTCTCTACTATAGTCAGTTAATTTGGGCTTAAAACCCGGTGTGTATGAAGAATCACGGTATTGATCATATATCATTTTCTATTTTGCAGTAAGAGAAGCGACTTCTAAAACATAAAATGTGCATTGTATACTATTTACCTTGAACATCAGGAATTTTCCTGTTCTTGTAGAGATCCCCGAGGAAGAGGCTGTTTATGAGGGTCGACTTGCCGAGGCCTGACTCGCCGACCACCATGAGCGTGAAGTCGAATCCGCGTTTCACCGACTTGCGGTGCACCTGCTCCGGCAGAGTCGCAAAGCCGATGTAGTCGCGCTCGCCGCGGTCACGTTCTGAGGGAACATGTTTTGTGGTGACAACGATTTTACTAGGTTGTTTCTATTTATTTAATAAGTTTCTTCAATAACGCTGACAAAAATTGTCGTTTAATTAGTTCAACAAGAATTTAATTTCATCAGGGGGGCTACCACCTAAGCGAAGCTGATGCTGATTGAACGAATGGAATGATGTACCTACATTGCTGTGTTTGGTTCATGTCGTTGATCAAGATCTTTTTATGAAGAAGCAATCGACAACATTCCATTCGTTCACCAGCTTCGCTTAGGTGGTATCCCCCAGTTTAGTGTTTCGGACTTAAATCTAATTCTGTGCCTACCTAATTTCTACTACGAGTGTCTCTATTTCATAGTTTTTCTTATAACTGTATTATACGAATGAAAGCATTATGAAAGATTTTTACTGCTTAAATAAAACAAACGTAGAAAATGTAAATGACATTGATGAAGTGCCTATAGGTATTTGTTAAACAAGGGTATGACTGGACGTTATAAATGAATTGTTGCAGAACTAGTTTCCATATTGAGGTAATAGTTTTAAATAAAGGCTTAGTTTGCCATATACAAATACCTTTGGTTAAGCTGCTACATGGTATTTATTAGTGGAAGACGTTGTAGTTTTGATGACTTTAAAAGAAAGACTACAATTAGAAATTGAGTGTTTTCTAATTAGATAGATAGATAGATAAAATCTTTATTTATACACAGTTAAATGGACAAACTAATAACAAAAAAGAACAAAACTAAATACAACAAAACTAATTAAATAGACTTTACTTGCTAACCTACCTATGGCAACATTTTAACCTAAAAGTTATGCCGTCTTTTACCTATTTATGAAAAAAAGAACGTATAATCATACGTACGGTACAAGTACATCGGCTCTACCTACGCCTGTATGCACGCTCGCTGCACCGGTGTATAAGTAAACGATAGTATAGTCCGAATAACAACGGTCCGTCACGCACGAGAATAAATAAGTCCGAATTAACATTGCTTCCTGCGGATTCACGAAGTGGTGCCTACTCGGTCGGCATCGGCATGGTGTAATCAAACAGTCAATCATTCGCCGACGTGCATCACGGCTAGAGATGGGTAAACACCCGGGTTAAAACCTAAGCGTGGGTTAAAACCCAGTTATAACCCATTTCAATCCACCCAAACCACCCGTTTACCGGGTGAAAACGAAAGTGATATGACACATGCAAAGGCCCTATTTTTTTAAAATCCTAACATTACGTTCAAACAAAATCAGTAAAATCACTTCAAAACCGACTGACAGTACAAAAATGGTTAAAATTCATATTGTTATTAGTCTCCTCAACGAATGAACCAAGAGGGGGTGTAAAGTGCGTAAGCTGGAACCTAAGTAATTTCTTCGGAAAATTGTTCAGGGTGCTTGGGGAGTAAACATACGAAAGGTCCCCCTGCATCTAGGAGGTGTGCCGGAGTGGGAGGGGGGATGAAAGTTCCCACTTTTGAGTTTTTCGCTAATATCTTCAAAACGGTGCTTTGTAGAGAAAAAATATCTTTTACGCAATGAAAGGTAATAAAATGTTCTACAACTTTTACATTTACATTTGTATCGAATTATTATCCATTTTCGAACTACAAGTTCCGGAAAAGTGAAAATTTTCGAATTAACTACTTTTATCAAACACTAGCAAAATTTTCACGTTTCCAAAACTTGTAGTTCGAAAATGGATAAGAATTCGACAAAAATTGGAAATATAAAAATTGAAGAACATGTCATCTCCGCTTCTCTCCTCAAACGAATGTCCGACTCCCTTCTCCCAGGTCCGCCCTAGGCCGAGGCCAACCTCGGCTCCAAAGCCCCACAGGGGGCGCTCTTAGGGCTGTTACTTAAAATTATTGCCACGGTGAGGCTGTGAAGGCCAACAGTGTAGTAATTTAAAAAGAAAAAAATATATGAACAGTTTTCCGAAGTTTCAGTTCGCGCTCTCTACAACTTTTTTATTAAGAGGACTACCTAAGTATATGGTGTGTAATAAAAATATTTATTTTTGTTGCATTTTGCCCTAATCGAGACATTTAGTACTAAACTATTTTTGTTCTGTCGCTCCTCAGTTGATGTTGATTCTTAAGTAAAAAGTTATGAAACATGTTAACATGACAAATTGCAAAACGTTGATTTTATTGTTTGAGTTTTATTTTCATTCTTCCAAACATTTATAAGATTTTAATTGAAGTAAAAGTGATAACTCTATAAGTTACGAGCTATTTTGGAAAGTTTGACTGTAATGGAAATACACAAGTATTTGGAAAGCTGTAAAATATTATTTACTCTGAGTTTTCTCTAAAAAAAATGTGTAATCTTAAATACTTTTAGCGAAAGCGGTTTTTACCCGTCAATTTGGGTGATAATGGGTTTAAACCGGGTTAAAACCCAAACCACCCAGTTTTAACCCGGGAGGGTTGAATGGGTTTTTACCCACTACCCATCTCTAATCACGGCACACGACTCTAAATGTTTTCGAAAGGGTCTATTGAAAAACAATTGAAAAACAGCAACACTCCTAAAGGTAAACAAAGGAACTTCAGTCGATTGAAGTCATATAGAAAAAAAGAGATTTTATAAACGAAGTCAAGCTTTCAGAAGAGTCATTATGGTCATACTTTGCGTACTGTCTATAGTTGCGTATCTAGTACTGTCTTTACGTACTGTCTAGTAGGTTAGGTATATATAGATAGTTATGATTATTATGCACCCCGTTCAACATTTTTAACGATCGATCTGTTTCCTGTACCCTAAGGTTGCCTGGAAGAGACTGCTGCCTAGCAATAAGGCCGCCTTTTTGTATCACAATGCATAAGTTTGTGTTTCCTGGACTTGTATTTTTTGTGTGCAAATAAAGAGCTATATGTATATTATATTGTATTGTATCCGTCTGTATTCTCCAGGGGGATTTAAGAAGGGACATTATTTACAATTATTTTTATTATTATATAAACTAGAATGCAGAGAAAGTCAGAACCTGAGAGCACGTGTATACGGTGTCTAGTTTTCTAAGGACTTGCCCTCCTTTGTGAGAAGTGGTTAAAGGAAGCAGGGCAGTGCAGCGGGCACCCGTGTGGAACGCGACAGGTTCTCGGCGGGACTAGTGTGACCATGAAAAACTATACTTTTATGGAAGTTCCTGGAATCTGGTAAAATTATTGAGAAGGAAAAGTCAAAAACCAATGCAGTTAACAGGTAGAATTATCGATTAAAAAATCATTAGTTAGTCAGAACAATTTTTATCGTTTGTTGATATTTACGTTTACGGGACGGAAAAAGATGATGAGTAACTTAATTACTTATTGTTATTTATTCAAAGCTCGACCGAATCATTGCGATTGCGTTACGTAAACTGTACTGTAAAAAGGGGAGAATTTCTATTAAAAAGTGAAAATCGAGCAACTGTACGCGAGGTGCAAAGGGACGCTCGTGCGCACCTAATAACTGGGACGACTAGCGGAAGCGACAAACGTGCTCATCATTCAGCCGCAGTAGGACTCTACCTTGTCATTATCCAGCGTTAAGGTCACTGACTAGCCCCCACATAGCTGTAGGTACCTAATTTAGTTAGGTAAATACGAAACGACCACTAATTCAATCATACTCGCATCCCGGTCAGACGGTATTCATCTGTGCATCCATGCTCTATTCAACCATTTGTGTTTTAGGTGTTTCAAGAATTATGATATCATCAAAATGTAATCTAGTTGTAAACACTGATTATCCTAGGAAATCTATTTGCGCATCAAGTGGTCGGTATTGTTATGTAAAGGTGTGGCGGTACATTTCAAGTAGAAATTCCGTCACAGAAATTACTTAATTAACTGGCAAAAAGGCCTAAGTTGATAATTTTTGTGTGTGATCTAGGCGTCTCCCACAGTGAACAATAGACCTAGTCTTTGTAACCAATTTATTTCACAGCGCGTGCGCAAAACTTCAAACACTATTGTTTTATTGTATTGATTGTTGCTAGAAAATTTCTACTATAGAGCGAGAAAGTAAATAGTTTAAGAGGTTTAGAAGAAAATACCTATTGGAGAAAACTGGAAGTCTATTCGGGGAAAATGTTGCGTAAATATGGAACTTTCTGCAAATTATTTCTGTAGTACTACTGTGGTAAAAGCCAAAAATTTATTAATCTTTCATTTGTTCAAGTTAGTTTTGTTGCGGTAAATAACAACAATTATTATTATTAAGTAAAAACAACTGAAAAAAAACTTACGAATTTTGACGACAGTAGTAGTGAAAGGTATTCTGTTAACCCCGTTTGCTTTTCCGTTGACATTACCTGGCCCAGAACCAACATCTTTCTTATCTTTATCATTCTTATCACTAATGTTTATGTCTAAGATGGCGAAATCACACTCCTCCATTTTGCGGGCATCTAGCGACATCGTATCAACTCGATTGTGAGATTTTCTTTTTTCGTCGGTTTCTCATATACACGTAACAATAATTGTGTAATTTAATTAGCTAAAGAGGAGCTTTTTTGTGGATGATATCAGAAGTTACGAGTTGCAAACAAAAACACGGGAAAATTCGTCACGCACGGCAGATTGTGTGGTGGATGCGAAATGTTTTGAAGATAGCTTTATTGGCTAGGGTTGTTATGAAGGATGGAGTCTCGGAAGGCAGGTGCGGTGAGGGACGATACGCACGTGCGCTGTTCCGCCACACTCCGCGCGCGCGCTCAGACTGTGCGCTTGCGCCTCTAACTCTATGCGCTGGCTTGGTGCGATGCGCGGGATGTGCCGCCATTGCGTCACTCATTAACAAATATTCAACGAATTAGGCCCAATTTCGAAGGGCCTTCATTTATTAACATAGTTTTTTGAATAACCATTCCAGTTCATTTAAAGGTAAACTACATTAGTATACTCTAGTTACAAGTTACAATTATTGCTTAAATTTTAACTTTAATTTAATGTATAAGTACTCAAAGTATTTTTCTGCAGTATTTAATGACTCGCTGAATCCTATTGACCACTTATTAACGTAGTTAGTTTACCCTTTTCTGTGCGTGACTAATTAAAAATTGCCGCAACTCCGGACGATAAACTTTTATAAGCCACAGCTCACGAAAGGATAATTGGGGTCTGTTGTAAGAAAAATGTCCAGTATTTGGTTTAGTCTCCCAACAATAGGAGCAGCGATTTACTTTCTAGAGCAATTGAGAGGAGAGATGCTACGTTTGAACACTGTCTTCCGGTGACGCAAGCGTGCGGCATACCTCTTCAGTCCCTTGCTATGTAATACTATACAGTACCGCTTTATAGACAAACACCTACGCGTCTTTTAAGCTTATCTCAGAGGCCCAAAACCGTTAAGTAACTGTCGGCGGTAACACACAAAGTAAGAAACAAGAATGAACTATTCCATACTTCGTATTTTTTATCAATAAATTGGCTTATATTTCAACCTTTAAAATTTTATATTCCTTTCATACTCAGGCCACGCTTGATCATCATTCAGTATCTGATCTCCGAAAATGTAACAGGAGAACTTGTCCAGATTAGATCATAATCATATTTCCACATTCACTCTGCCAGGTGTTGCACTTTGCCGACCCACACGATTTGTTTTTGGTTTTCATTATAGCATTATAGATTTGTTTGTAGGTACAAATTTACCTACGTATACTAAGACAAATGGATGTTTTTTTTTTCGTTGTATTGTGTTATCTTTATCTATTAACACAATCAAAGAGATTTGGAACAGGCGAAGCTTGATCTCTATACAACGAAGCATGTCGTGCTACGAGTAGGTATTTCTTAGTAAGAGACAATGTATTCATAGAAGTAATAATGTCCGTTTGCGTTCCTATCCCTAACTGCAGTAGCTAGACGTAGGCAAGTTAATTCATGTTATTACATAATTACGTACTCCTTATGTAGATTCAAATATAATTATAATAATAACATAACAAAGACGAACTCTCAGTTTTCATTGTTGACATTGTGTCTGCAGTTGCTAAGATGACGCGACGCGTCCTAAAGCACTGCAGAGTGCGTGCACCGCCTGCATCTATAACTATGACTTATATTCTGCGTGTCTACAATGGAATATTCGAATGAATTTACTATCTGATAATAATAAGTTTAAGTTTAAAATTTTGAAACGAAAATACTCACCCATCGTCATCTTCGAAGAATTTTTAAAAAGTGATTGCCCGAAAAAATTGATGTAGGTACACTTTGTACAGAATGAAAATTTTATATTAAATTTTCATATTGCTTTTCGTAGCTTTTAAGTTTTTGTGAGAACATTTTGTGACCTGGAGTCACACTACTATTAAACCGATCGATCGATTTATATTTCAGTTAAAGTCCATGGAAATCGTTCTCCAGTCTCCAAGATCTTGCTTTATCACCAAGTCCGTATCTCATCTATCCACATTTCCCATAATTCTACTGAGATTTACTGCGCAATAAACATTCCTTAAATATTCACTATGATGTTACAGTATAGGATGTCGACATTATTTTCTACACTACATATCTAAAACGATAGCGCGCGCGTCGCTTAACATAATATCACGAATACTAATCCTAAAAATTGTATAATCAAAAACAGTAGAAAAATCGAAGAAAAAATAAAATCACATTGTTTGTGCGCGGTCCTGTGCGTGTTGCGTTACGTAATGGAGGGTCCCGGGCTGAGCTCGCGCCTTCCCGCGCCTTCCTGCCCCCTGCACCTCGCCCTCCTGCGCGGGAAATCCGCGACCGTCGTTCGGTCTCCGTGTTAGTACAGCCCGCGCGCACTCACCACCGCGATCGATATCCTCAGCCCCACTACGCGTGCGCACCCCGCGCGAACTCTCCCTAGCCACAAGGCTACTTCGGCCGCCCTATATGCATCATGAATATATGCACTTTAGAGATTCAAGGTCGCAGATGAAGTGCAACGATGCAATATGATACTTCCTACAGCTATACTACGAGTATAGCCAGTGCTTTTATGCTTTTTGTTTGCTTATACTTTGGATAGTTATCTTTATTTTGAATTTTATGGAGATTTAGTATAATACAGTAAATGTGTAATCCCATAAGTAAATGTGTAATCCCATAAGTATTGCGAAGGTTAATTAATAAAAGTATAAAATTTCTTAAACGAGAGGCCATTAGGTTTATTTCTAGACGAATTCCCGGGAGAAATCAGCGAAAAGGTCACAGAGAAGACGCGACCTCGGTCCTAACTTAGATACCCCTCTAGAGAAGCAACTCGACCCTGGACCTGAATAAAACTTCTATAAATTATGCACGTCTCTCATTCTGTTACTAAGTTGGTTTTTTCTCCGACTTCCAAATACCAAAACACAGCTTTAAGAAACGTTTTTGGATAAAAAGTAAGTAATAAGCAAACGAACCGTAAAAGCGATTATTGCAGTTAATATCTCTAGTTTTCTCGGTAAATATTTACCGAACATTGTTTGTTGCTTGGTAAATGTATACCCATAAGCTGGTTTGGAATTTAACATAAGTCAAACAGCATAAAAAAGGCAGTCTCCAAAATTTCAAAGAAACCAGTAAAGACAGTACCTAAACACTCGTAAATACACAGGTAAGTATATTAGGTTAGGTTAGGTTATTTGTTTGTTTGTGAAAAGTAAGGATGTGATGAATCAGCCTACGAAACTATAAACAACTTGGCCCAAGGAATATAGGTCAAAATATCAAACAAAATGTTCGCCTTGCCTCTCCATACAAATTGGAAGTTGACTACTACGGGAAGTCGAACTTTTTTTGAGAGTTTCCCATAGGTGCCTGAAAGTTGTTTGTTCCATGAGGAAAATCACCTCCTCAAGTTTCGCTAACTAATTTAAAGTCATATGTAGATGTTGTTGCATTTATATAAATGCAATAAAAAAGGAAACCTTACCATAAAAAAATCATACCTAATTGCATTTTTGTCTTTAACTTGAATATAAAGCTCGCGTTGATGTCTTTTATAAGGCAATTAAAACTCATCATAAAGATTTCAACGCGTGCATTTTTATTAATCTCCTATAACAAATACAAGTTAGGTAAACTGCTTAAAAATAGTTTCCTGGTTAAGACTAGACGTGGTTTATTATATTGTAATGGCTTTTTCTCGCGACATCGCTCATGCAGAAAACCCAACCCAATAACAACCCATTTTACCTTCTAAGGGTTTGATTTTCAAAAAATCGCGAACCCCATGAAGTTTGAAATCTAAATTTATATTTGAGACTTTTTCTCCATATAAAAATTTAGCGCCATTTTTACCCCTTCTTGGGCCGAATTAAAAAAATCCTTACTTATTCCATGGCCAGGTAATAAGAACCTCTGAAAATTTTAACTTTAAATAGCCAAGGATTTCGGCTCGCTGTTGATTAGTTACTAACTGAGCCCGGACTTTAATTTTTATACTTAGAGATATACCTACATACTGACTTCAGCCATGTGGCAAACCTTAAAAAATATCTTTCATTTGTGTTATTCTTAAATGACGCCTCTTATTGAGGAAAAATCGATTTCCTCAATAAAGTCTTTGAAAGGATTATGTCAATACTATCGTCATATAATCGGATACATAGGTATCGGAGTAGTGCCTGCAGTTTAACAAACCGGTAATGACCACAGCCCAACGTTTGAAGTGGCTAACATAAAAGGCGTATCGCGACACGCAATTACTATTGAACACGGTTAACACGAAGAAATTAATGTTCGGCCTAACGTTATAGATTTGATATATTTACCTAATATTAGAATAAAAGACTATAACAAAGTCAGGAAAACTGAAAAAATAATCAACCTACTAGCCTCGGATTTAACCAGGCAGCCCATTTGCGATTTGAACATGTCTAGTATAGTCAGCTGGTAAGTTAACTCGCCCCTGTATGAAATAATCACATTGTCAAAGTAATCAAAACACCTAAAATAGGTAACTTAACTACTCAGGTATATGGTAAGAGTGGGCACCACCATCATCTACCTCGAGATCGAGGTCATCCATAAATGGATATGACAAAAATGAAAGTTATCTTCTCGAGTTTAGTAGAAACCTGAAACCATTCTTCATCTTAGCAGTGCAAATATTACACTTATTGCTATAACCAAGGTAACTTGATGCTACTTATTATTATATAAAATGAGGAAGTACAGCTAAGTTACGACCGTTACCGTTAGTCCTATGCACTTGTTTGTTAATATTACTACTATTAAGTTTCACTCGGAGTTTTCTCTGTTTAGATAGATACCGAGTATTAAATATCGGGTAGTCGCAAAAGAAACTCTATCCGCGGGAAAAGTGCCAGATGAGAACAGAGACGGGAATAACCTACGTCACAGTTGGGAGCTGTCGGTGGAAGCACTGGAAAATCAGCCCTAAGTTTTGTGAGGTGAAGGTGAAAATATGTCGATTGATAGAATTCGCAAGGTTGATACGAAAATATTGCAGAAATAATCCTTATGTAGGGGGATTAGAGTGTGTATTGGAGGTACGACGCTGAGAGAAAGCTCTTTCCGGTGCTGTGGCGGGCTGGATGACGCAGATGAGGCGGGCCGCAGTCGGCCACCGCCAGTCGAGTGGAAGTCGCGGTCGCGCAAGGGTGAAGCCTGTCCTCACTTCATACGCCGATTTCCTCTTCGCGATCGCATTGTTGTCCGACACTAACCAACATAAATGACATCAGAAAGTTTCTTCATTACTTAGCACAGGATATTCGACGGATTCAAGGTGAGTATCGCCGCTAAGATTTATTTTCTTATCCTGCACTGGCACACTATATACGTTACAGTTTAAAAGTTTTCTCATACTTACTTACAAAATAAAAGTTGCTCCTCTTTAAGCTTGACATGACAGAAACTTGAATTTTATGAGATACATATGGGTAATAAACTACTTAATTATAAATGCTAATATTCAGTTCCGTTCCAGCACATAAGCAATTAAGCATGCTCTTCTACCAGTTAAGTTACGATTGTAAGTTTATAACTTATACCACGTCATCAGTAAATAAATAATTGATAAAATTAAGAGGTATTTACCAGACCTTTGCAGTTTGAAGATATAAATTATAACCATAAATTAGTTACTAATTAGAGATTCGCACCAGCTGAATTGCTTATTTCTCCTTATTCATAATTATAAGGTGCATTCGACTTTATTTTTTGGATAGTTAATGGGTAAACAAACAAGGTCACGGGCTCATCGCTAGTACAATTAAACTTATTAAGTCATTGATATTATTTATTGAGCATTTAAGTTACCATGTTTATAGTAATACCTAAATAATTCATGCCAATCATAACAAACGGTAGATGTAGACATTTAGTTTACTTAGCACCTGTGAAATGCTTAAATGCCGATCACATATTTATTATTCATATCTCAACTTTCACAGCACTAAGAAAAGAAGTGTGCTGTATTGTTTGTTGATACGCCATGTGCACTTGCAGTTCGCAAAAACTTTGTTTTTCTCACAACAATATGACGAACAAAGAATACTTAGATATGGACATTCCAACAAAACTCATCTCCTCATTACGAACTTGAACTTGGAACTAACCTCAGAATTGTTATTAATAAACAAAGGAGTAGGTAAAAGTAAAAACGTTTGCTCAGAGTCACGTGTGGTCTATCATGCATAATACGAGTATGTCTGACCTTGATTGTGACTTTCTTTTCATTAGTTTGTGTATAATGGGCACAACAACGATTCGTCCACAGAATTCAAATTTAAATGTGTAGGTCATTGAAGCCGCGACGAGGCGTGGGTGGTTGCGTGCACGCATATTATATTCTTCTGCGATGAGTAGGTAGGTATCAGCCAAACTTTTTCGGTCATTTAAAAATGAAAGTTGCGACGTTTGGCGGGTCCACTTAATAGGGTCACCGACAGGCGCCATCGTAGCCAAATATTTTGGGGGGCCACCTTTGGTTAAATTTGAATTTTGTGCCTCCAATAAAATTTAACTTTATTGGAGGCTTATTTTTGAAACTGCACATTATTAGATTTGTTCTTTGACACTTGGGGCTCTACCTAATTAGATAGCTACTCGTAGGTATCCTTATTAATATTATAAGTGGGAAAGTTTATATGTATGGATGTTTTTTACTCTTTCACGCTCAAAAGGCTGAACCAATTGATAAAAGTTGGTATGGAGGTAGCTAACACCCTGTATTAACACATACTTAGGCTACATAATTTTCCCAAATCCTCACGGAAACGAAGTCCCGGGCGGAAAGCTGGTTAACAATATTTAGTTCTACTCGTAGCTTTCCGTCGCGTGGACTGCAGGTTATACCGTTCCCAACTGTGGAATAAAATGTAGCCTTTGTCATTCCCAGGCTCTAATCTATCTCTGTACCAAATTTCATTAAAATCGGCCTAAACTACTGACAGTTTAGGCGTAAAAGACGGACAGACAGACAGAGTTACTTCCGCATTTATAATATTTATTAGTAAGGATTACGCGAGTTAAGCGAACGCGAAAATTTTTCCACGAACTAAGGAATGGATGAATATATGAAAACTGAGAAAAACAACTCGGCTACAGTGGTAGTGCTTCAATACCTTTATGTACCGCCGAACATTTTTCTTTCCCTAAAAATATTTGTGAATACCTTTATGTTTAAAGGCAATTCAACTATGTAATTCTAAAGTTCTAAGGCCCGTATCGAAGGAGACTCAAGTCTTGATCTATTCCTTAAGTGTTGATTGTCTCTTTCTCTCACTATCAAAATGACGAAGACGACAACTACTCAAGATTAGATTAGAGTCTGAGTTGCATTCTGTAATTAATACGGGTCTATATTCCTAAAGTTTTAATTAATCAAACAGCATATTCAATGGGCTGCATATAAATGTGCTGTATATTTCACTCAATGTGTTATATTAATTTTGTTTTACTATATTTTATACAAGCATTTCGCTCGGGACTTCGTTCCCGTGGGAATTCGCAAAAGTTATGTAGCCTATGTTACTCAGGGATAATGTAGCATTCTAATAGTGAAAGAATTTTTCAAATCGGTCCAGTAGTTTCGGAGCCTATTTAATGTAAACAAACAATCAAATCTTTCCTCTTTTTAATTTTCATATGTATTTTAGTCTGTAAGGTATTTATCAATGGGCCTAGTTGCCTGATAATAAATGATTTTTAATTATTTATATTAAATTCTATATATAAAATTTATTCTCAGCAAATCTAACCTAAAACTAAGAAAGCCTTGTACTATGGGTGCTTGTGAACTGAAATACCTACTAAGTACTTGTATATATATATTTTTGTATATGCATATAAAACATACATACATATAGGTACATAAACACCCAGACTCGCCTCACAAATACTTGGAAACTCAATTTTTAAATAAACAAATAAACGCTACACACTCAAAGGCCCACACTAAGGTTTTCCCTTGTGTCATGGGTCCCTCGAAACATACATAAAGACAGACACAACACCCATAATTTATATTGGTCTGGAATCGAACCCGCAACCTTCATATCAATACGCAAACCTACCAACTGAGCTATCAGGTCAGCCTAATTTAAAATTTTGTTTACCTAATTAGTTAATCTGCACCAACAGATAAAATACTTGGATACCTCATTAAAAGGACTGCACCGCACCTACTTAGAAATTGTTTGGGCATATTACAAACTATCATTCCGCCAGGGACTTCGTTCTTCGAGAAAATTATGTAGCCTATGTTACTCAGGGATAATTTAACTTTCTAATGGTGGAATAATTTTTCAAATCGGTCCAGCGATTTCGGAGTCTATTCAATGTAAACAAACAATCAAATCTTTTGCCTTCATAGCATTAGGTGTAGATATTTTATAAATAATCACAAGTCTACATACATAGTGCCGGATTGTCGGCGACATGGGAAATAATATAAAGTTTATATTGCCAAAGGCAATATTTC
Organism: Aproaerema taeniolella; assembly: GCA_949987775.1. Lineage (NCBI taxonomy): Eukaryota > Metazoa > Arthropoda > Insecta > Lepidoptera > Gelechiidae > Aproaerema > Aproaerema taeniolella. Next base: position 7,467,439 of record OX465254.1, read on the forward strand.
TCATGTCAGACGGTAGCATTTCTCATGTTTGAATATTTCTCTCTCGTGTTTATAAAAATCTTGATAATTGTGTATCTTTATGGAGCAATTTGATAGTTTGTTATTTGCAGAATTTTCTCAAGCGATAGGACTTAGTGAATTATCACCAACTTTTGATTTGTTGTTGTTATTTATAAAAATGCTTTTTAAATTCGTTACCCTCTCACGGAACCTGAAGGCTTTAGCTTCAATTCAACGGGCCAATGAAGTTGTCAAGCTGCTAGTGAGTAAACTGAAACGGTAAATGGGTCTGTGCAATAAAGATTAATTTGCGGCTGATCGCGCTATAGATTAATATCTAGATTCTAGCCCAGGGGTTCCCAACGTTTTAACCTATGCGCCTCACCTAACGTTGAGCTAAAATCCTACGCCCCCTTTAGGGGCTGAAATTGGGAGTTTATATAAGAAAATTAAACAAACAATGATAAAGTGATAAAAATGAGGGTGTTTATTTTTATTCATATGACAATAGAATTTTAATAAATGTACCTTTTGTTTTTACGAGTATATGCAGTTAACCTGAACCGTTTCTTCTCTATTATTTTATAACTCGTAGTGTGGAGAACGGATACAACAAAAATTAACCAATTGAGTTTAGTAAAATTCTTTTAATAGGCAGAAATTAGGGACCTCTGCGCCCCCCTTGGAACCGCTCGACGCCCCCCAAGGGGGGCGCGCCTCACTGGTTGGGAAACCCTGTTCTAGCCCATTTCCAAGGCAAACAACAAGAATAGTCTACTTTATTATAACCCATTGATTTGCCTGAAATTATAATACCTATTAGGTCCCTATTAAACATCCAAATAATATTAAATATTAGTTGGATGTTTAATAATTGACATATTTAGTTTACGGAAAGTGCTAATTGTAAAAAAGTTAGAGCAAAAATAAGCATTGAAACGGATATCGAGTCAAATGAGCTGTATTTTAGCATTGGTTATCGGTTAAAAACCCAAAGCAAAAATGTATAAATTGTACTCAAAATCACGATAATTTAACCAAGTAGGTATTAAAATCAAAAATAAACTGTAAATAGCTGCTGAATCGAAGAAAGAACGAACAAAACTATAACTAAGAAAAAAACCGACAATTTTATAGGTGGGGACCCAGTATACTGAAATTCAGATTGAGTTTGCTATTATTTCATGAAAAAATATATATTTTAGGACGCGGTATTAAAGCATCATTTAACACTTAGTACTGGAACAACCTATATTGGAATTCAAATATCTGCAGAGCATTGCACTTTTGCGAATAAACAATCAGCTGACCCAGTGACCTTCCAAGCGACCGACCGGTTGCGCGCACGCCGCGCCGCCGCGCCGCTGAACCACGCGCCTGTCTGTTTGCACGCCAACATCGAAAGAAAGCTCGCGATCATCGCAGCACTTTATCAAACGGATGCAAGTGATTTATAAGTAGTTTAATGCTACTTGAGATCATTTTATAATATTGTAGGTGTAACGGCCGATACGTACAGATGTGCATAAATAGTGACTTTAATAAAACTGTCTTTACGCCCGTATGGATTTTAAGAATAAGCATGAAATTTTTCTTGCATTTCTTCTAACAATACTGTACCTAATTACAACATTAACGAATGGGACCATCCAGAGATAATGATGATAATTAAAATATTTAACTAAGTAACAATAGGAAATTGCAGCTGCGTTATGAATATGAAACAAAAACAATAAAAATCAGAAAAATAAAAGGCTCGAAAGATGAACATGGAATTTTTTTTCGTAGAATTATGTCGACAGTTCGACACTATAATGTTACTGAAGTATTATAAATATTATAATATAATGTTGTTAAAAAAACAAATACCCATCAGCCTATCATATTGTATACCTACCTAAGATGTTTGTACGCTAAGGTTTTTAAACCCGTCGCGCGCACATACACGGGTGTACAAGAATCGTGCGAGGGTTACATTACAACGAATATATCAATAACATAGGAACATAGCTAACTAGAACATTACACGCATAAAATAGCCAACTACTTTTAGGACTGTTAGATAATACCTTACTTACAAATGATTGTTCTTTAGATGGCAAGGAACGCACTTAGGATGGCGCGGTTTCTAATGATGGCACTGTTGTTGGGGTCGACTTATGCGCAGAATGGACTGCTGCCGACGGACGTGGGGATCCAGCCCCGGGACAGTGGGCCGGACCTGGAGTTCCGATACCACGACCATGAAGAAATGACGCGGTATCTCCGAGCAGTCTCCGCTAAATACCCCACACTTACTGCCCTCTATTCTATCGGGAAGTCAGTACAAGGTTTGTATCTTCACCTGCACCTTTATACTTTTACAAACATTCTAGTACCTCGAGTCTATAATACTACTATCGACAAAAAACTATCGTTACGTTTGTAATTGACAATTACCTAAATAGATGTATCTACGACTCCTAGGACTGCTGTTACAAGAAAAGTTTGTATTATTGAACCAATATTTTCCTTGTTTATTTGTGTTGTGCAATATTCATTATTCTGTAATCTTTGACTGTTGTGTCTAGGACGTCTCTGTTTCTACTATAAAACCCTAGCTGCGTCTTATTTTAGATAACCAGACGGCCCTTTAAAGAGCCTACCACACCGCATGAGACCATAGGACGACCCCTCAGATTCAGAAAAAAATGAATTACTAGGAGGAAGGTCTCATTTGTGTTTCCTTAGTCGCCTCTTACGACGCCCACGGAAAGAGATGGGGTGGTGTTATGCTCAACCGATCACCACACGGTTAAACTAAATTAAAAATGAATAATAACTTACGAAAATTAAAATTAACTAATACGATTTACGTGATGGTAAAAAAAAAATTAAATAGATACCTAGATTTCAGATTTAATTAGGTTTTATTTATGTACATTTTCGACCGTTAATGAATGTTCCACCACTTGAAAAAAATAATTAAAGCCTTCTTTATTAACCTTTGGATACTGAGTTTTTTTATTATTATTAGTTATTAAACTCGTAAAAAGTAATTCAAAAGATCGTTATGGGAATGTTAAGCATAACCCCATAATGAAACTAATCTAATATATTTAACATCTATTCTCCACGCTAGTATTGTAAATTTTTTCACGGAAAACTTTACTGTATTTTTATAGGTCAAAATATGTAACAGACTTGCCACTTGAAATTAATACCTTATTTATAATGTAGTATTTTGAAATTTCTGTTTGAGCAAGCTTCTTTTTATTTGTAGGTCGCGACCTGTGGGTGATGGTGGTATCAGCGTCACCCTACGAGCACATGATCGGCAAGCCAGACGTCAAGTACGTCGCCAACATACACGGCAACGAGGCTGTGGGTCGAGAGCTGCTGCTACATCTCATACAAGTACGTGCATTTTCAATTAAAGCTGGTGATGTATTTAACTTTTAAACGATCTACGACAGGTAAAAACTAATACAGGGTGAAAGGGACAGCTTAGCAAAAACTGAAACTCTGAATCCGGATCATCATTCTGAATGATTTTCCAGTGAAGTTTTCCGCAGGATTTTTAAAATATTTTTTATGATTTTAAATATTTTCTACTTTAAAATTAAATTCCTTTATTCTAATACACTCCATTTTCAAATAAAAAACAATATTTATCAATACTTGTGCGATCAGCTGCATAGGAAGCCGAATTTTTTTGTTGAGAATTTCATAATGGTTCCATGTGGAAAGTTGTTCAGTTTCATGGCAAGAACTACCCCCCGGCCCTTGGCCGTGTTAGGAGTACCTGAATTCGATGAGCGTGTTTGAAGCGAATTATGAATTTTTAGAAAGCGAAAGGTTTAATTTGATCGTAGCAGGCGGCAATCTGTGGTCTCTGATTACCTCGATGGGACAAAGGCGTGAGCTTATGTATGTATGTAATTATCCCCTAAAGTTTCGAGGGCTAATTTACAGTCACGCCATGAGAAACAACGAAATGTTGTTTCATCTGCATTGCATCAAAGAGTGATTTTCATTGCGTTGTCTAGTGTGGCTATTTCAAAATGATGAATGCTTTATTGGGAAATAGGTCTTCGTACTAAAATATCCAAAAAAAATCGAACAACATAATATTCTGTCCATGGACATGATTATTAAATCGGACAGCAGACACCATAACGTTCGATGCAATTTTTCGATGAACGCCAAGTAGCGACTTCGCGTTCTTCTTTTGAACTTGACATTGGCCTAATTGACAAAGGAGTGCCTTATACAAGAAATTGAGTTTAAACTTAGTTTATTGTTTTTGTATCAAGACTGGTCTACTATTTTTAAACGGTTTTATTTAGCTTGACCTGTTTGTTTATTTATTTATTTATTTGGGTCAAATCTAGTAATTGTTTGACCTCCTTCCTGTTGACGGATTGATCTGAAAAAAATTAATTTTAATGACAATACAATTTAATACATTGGAAATCATTGTAAATCCAAGATGGCCGCCGCTACAAAATGGTGGATTACATATTTTATAACTACTTCCTTAATATGGGTGTCAGATGAAAGGGCTTGATTAGTAGAATAGAGTTCTTAATGAAAAAAAAATACAATATGGCTACCAACAAAATGGCAGGTTCATTTTTCTTTTAACAACCTGTAATGTTACACTAAGCCTTACAGCAGAGCCGTAAGGACCTAGTGAACAGTAGTCGAGGTAGGCTACGTCGAGGGTCCTATAGATATAAGACCCTAGACGTAGGTAGGGAAAGGTCGAGTGAAAGGTTAGAGGTAGTAGAGAAAGAGAGTAGATACAAGAGAACAGATGTATTATATATAGAGCCTAATATTACAAATTTGGGTCCTGCCTCCCTAACGTCACTGGCGAGTTATAGGTAGCTGAGGGAAAACAAGAGTTTGACTTAAGTAGGACGACGTAGCTGAAGCCAGGAGAGCGAGGTCTTGATCGTGTTATGCCGGTTACTCTGCGCTCGAGGTGGTGTCTGCAGCAGATCTCACGGCCCACGCCGGAAGCAAGAGAAGGCTGCCCTCGCGGCTCCTCGCCGGAGGCAGGATAGGACTGCCCTCACGGCTCCTCGCCGGAGGCAGGATAGGACTGCCCTCACGGCTTCCAGCCGGAGGTACGAGGAGGCTGGAGTTTTTGAGAGCCCCACGCGAGGTACAGTGGTAAAAGAGGGAACTGTGGTGTGAATTCACACGCGCCTACCACTTTAGAGAAATCTAGGTGTTGAGTACTATTGTAGCGTAGGTCACACGCGCCTACCACTTTAGGGTCGAGTATTGTTGTAGCGTAGGTCACACGCGCCTACCACTTTAGGGTCGAGTATTGTTGTAGCGTAGGGTTCGCGCCTGGGCAAAGTCCCTGGGCCGTGCTGCGGCCCAGGGAGGCCTTGAGACAGTAAGGTAGCTGTCCTGTCCTTCTATCTCACGTGAGAGATGAAGGAAGACTCCTTTTAAAATTCAGCCGTCAAAAGGTAAACAGAAAATCGTTCGCGAAACTCACGATTTCCAATTTTGATTTCAAATTCAAATAGAAGTCAAGATTGACAAGAATTGGTGGCAAATACCAAAGACAATATGAATCACGGTTGAACCATCATTCTATGTCAATGGTTTAGACGCCAACGACAAGGAATGATGCCATCAACCAAAGGCAGAGAGTAACCAAAGACATAGAATTCAATGTCAACGGCTATATGACAGACTAATGACATGACCGCTGTGACAATGCAAAATACAATGTAAACAAATAAAACAAGAAATAGAAACTAACTAAAATACAGGAAGAGAAGAATACTACATTACCCCAGAAACCCCGGAAAATTTTTCGACTTCAGAGAAAAATTTTTGTGCTAAATTTCGGGAAGCAAAATTCCCACTCTCATACCACTATCATACATTCATCAGCAAACATACTTCACACTAACATAACCACTCACATAACACTATCATATATTCATTCGCAAACATACTTCACACTAACATTAGTTGGGGTACGGTTCACATTCAATGACGCGTACTCCGAAGATAGTGCTTCAAAAGATGATATACATGACCAATAGGCTTATTTATAGAGTTGTCAGCCGCTCTTGCCTATAAAGAGGCGGGACTGTAGGCTTATTTAAAGAGTAGTCAGCCGCTCTATGCGAAAACCCAATAGAAAATAGGAAGTTAGTTTCTGTAGCTACAAAACTTCTCTAACGAAAGGAGGTTTAGTATGCAACCAATCGAGAGTAGGGAAGAAGTTAGCGAAAGAATACTAAACTTCAGAAAAGAAACACCCAAACCAACGATAAGCAGTCCAATCGGCCTACCGTGGTAGGTTAAAAAGAGAAGTACAGTGACTTCTTAAGGAGGCAAGTGTTAACCTACCCCAAGAGACAGAGGAGATACGACAAGGGCTTATTTAAGGAGTTGTCAACCGCTCCAAGAGATATAAAAAGATATGACAAGGGCTTATTTAAGGAGTTGTCAACCGCTCCAAGAGATATAAAAAGGATATGACAAGGGCTTATTTAAGGAGTTGTCAACCGCTCCAAGAGATATAAAAAGGATATGACAAGGGCTTATTTAAGGAGTTGTCAACCGCTCCAAGAGATATAAAAAAGGATATGACAAGGGCTTATTTAAGGAGTTGTCAGCCGCTCCAGAAAAGAAAGTATAGGAACAAACATAGATTATGCCAAAGGAAGCCTGAAGAAGCTGAAGTCGAAGTTAAGAAAGGAAAGCAGAGTATAGAAAATACCCGATAATATTTACAAAATTTACCAGTGGTATATTCATACCTGGGAGAAATTAATCGAGAGAAGATGAGTCATAGTCACAGCTGTCGATGTCAATTCACTGAAGTTTAGAGAAAATGTGATTTAAAAATGTCATCCAATGAATCAAGATTAGTTAAGAGTTGATCAAGAACAGTAGAGAGTTGGACAATATTTTTAGCTGAGAATGGAGATTAGAGACCGTCGATGCAGGTTTCGGCTTCTGCTTTATTCAGTAAATTAAAGTTGATAAGACGAGCCATAGTGACGTTGAGAGGTAGTTTACAGGAGAGAGGTAAGTCTAAGTAGAACAATAGGTAATAAAATTTAATAGATCAATAGAGTCACAGTTATAGTCAACAAGTCGATCGAGTAATTTGGGATTAGATTTCACAAAATTACAAGCTGAAATTATTAAAGGTTGTTAAGCAATCAGATAAAATTATTCATATAAGTAAAAATTGTTAGTAAAAATAAAATAGTAAAAATTGTACTAAATAACTACAATATAAACTAGATTAAAACTACTACAAGAATTACAACTAGATTACAAGTATAGAGCCAGTAACGTAAAGGGAGGGAGAATAAAATAATTAGCTAGGGTTAGTATGTTGTATGTAAAAGAAATGAGGGTATGTTATGTGAGGAGGCAAAGAGGGAATGTTATAAAATGAGGGCAAAGAGGGAATATTATAAAATGAGGGCAAAGAGGGAATATTATAAGATGAGAAGAGGGAAAAGAGGAGGTCACCCTCAGAGGAGGTAAAGAGGGTCGCCCTCAGAGGAGGTAAAGAGGGTCGGTCCTCCGAGGAGGTAAAGAGGGTCGGTCCTCCGAGGAGGGAAAGAGGATCGGTCCTCCGAGGAGGGAAAGAGGGTCGGTCCTCCGAGGAGGGAAAGAGGGTCGGTCCTCCGAGGAGGGAAAGAGGGTCGGTCCTCTGAGGAGGGAAAGAGGGACGGTCCTCCGAGGAGGGAAAGAGGGTCGGTCCTCTGAGGAGGGAAAGAGGGTCGGTCCTCTGAGGAGGGAAAGAGGTTCAGTCCTCTGAGGAGGGAAAGAGGGTCGGTCCTCTGAGGAGGGAAAGAGGTTCGGTCCTCTGAGGAGGGAAAGAGGTTCCGTCCTCTGAAGAGGGAAAGAGGTTCGGTCCTCTGAAGAGGAAAAGCGAGTACCTTTATAGAAGAGGTATCTAATTGAGTGATGATAGTGAGAGCCTGAGATAAATAAAAGTGTCCTAATAAAGAGTCCTAAAAAGTGTATAGTGTTAATATGTCTCTTATTGCCACTAGAAGAAGTGGTGTTTTAGAATTTTGAGAACCAGGGGTGAGAAGCCGTTGGGCGCCAAATGTAATGTTACACTAAGCCTTACAGCAGAGCCGTAAGGACCTAGTGAACAGTAGTCGAGGTAGGCTACGTCGAGGGTCCTATAGATATAAGACCCTAGACGTAGGTAGGGAAAGGTCGAGTGAAAGGTTAGAGGTAGTAGAGAAAGAGAGTAGATACAAGAGAACAGATGTATTATATATAGAGCCTAATATTACAAATTTGGGTCCTGCCTCCCTAACGTCACTGGCGAGTTATAGGTAGCTGAGGGAAAACAAGAGTTTGACTTAAGTAGGACGACGTAGCTGAAGCCAGGAGAGCGAGGTCTTGATCGTGTTATGCCGGTTACTCTGCGCTCGAGGTGGTGTCTGCAGCAGATCTCACGGCCCACGCCGGAAGCAAGAGAAGGCTGCCCTCGCGGCTCCTCGCCGGAGGCAGGATAGGACTGCCCTCACGGCTCCTCGCCGGAGGCAGGATAGGACTGCCCTCACGGCTTCCAGCCGGAGGTACGAGGAGGCTGGAGTTTTTGAGAGCCCCACGCGAGGTACAGTGGTAAAAGAGGGAACTGTGGTGTGAATTCACACGCGCCTACCACTTTAGAGAAAATACTAGGTGTTGAGTACTATTGTAGCGTAGGTCACACGCGCCTACCACTTTAGGGTCGAGTATTGTTGTAGCGTAGGTCACACGCGCCTACCACTTTAGGGTCGAGTATTGTTGTAGCGTAGGGTTCGCGCCTGGGCAAAGTCCCTGGGCCGTGCTGCGGCCCAGGGAGGCCTTGAGACAGTAAGGTAGCTGTCCTGTCCTTCTATCTCACGTGAGAGATGAAGGAAGACTCCTTTTAAAATTCAGCCGTCAAAAGGTAAACAGAAAATCGTTCGCGAAACTCACGATTTCCAATTTTGATTTCAAATTCAAATAGAAGTCAAGATTGACAAGAATTGGTGGCAAATACCAAAGACAATATGAATCACGGTTGAACCATCATTCTATGTCAATGGTTTAGACGCCAACGACAAGGAATGATGCCATCAACCAAAGGCAGAGAGTAACCAAAGACATAGAATTCAATGTCAACGGCTATATGACAGACTAATGACATGACCGCTGTGACAATGCAAAATACAATGTAAACAAATAAAACAAGAAATAGAAACTAACTAAAATACAGGAAGAGAAGAATACTACAAACCCCTTCAATATGGGTATCAACTAGTAGATTAAATTACTTACACCATGAAAAATCCAATATGGCTGCCAAAAAAATGGCAGAAATAGAATATTACAGTATTCTATAGTTTTCAAAATTAAAAACTAAAAACTTGAAAATAAAAAATGAGTAAAAAATAATTTAAAGTTAAACGGTTTTATTGAAAATAAAGTGTACTAAAAGCTATAAAATAATTCGGTAGGTCCTAGGTACCAGTCATCAGCATCACACCACTCTCCTCATCAATCTAGGACGCTGATCAGACAAAATAATAAAATCGTTGAGGTCAATATGTAAATAGCATTTATTATGATATTTATTTTACTCATTTTTTATTTAATGACGAAAGCCCATTAAACTTTATGCCTAACAAATAAAAATCTTCCTAGATAAAAAAATTCAACATTCGAATCCAGTACCTATAAATAGATTCTAATGTACTTACGTGTTCCAGCACCTGGTATCAAATTACGAAACGGACGCGTACATCAAGTGGCTGCTAGATAGCACCAGGATCCACCTCATGCCGTCCATGAACCCAGATGGATTCGCCATCTCTAAAGAAGGCCAGTGCGACACCGTTCACGGCAGGTAAATATTTTCAAAAAGGTGTATTACATTTTTATTTATTCATAAATTCTACACATAAAATAATTAAATATTTACATATAAATAACTAAAAAGCACAATTTCCTGGGTGCTTTTCCGGGAAAATGTTAGCGAATCTACCCCGGAAACGGCTAAACATCCACATCCTCTGGCCAAAAACTCTGCTTTACAATCATTTCCAGAACAAACGTCGGGAAATACTATTTACTAGATACATTACGTATTAGAATTTAGCGGCATAAAACATGTTTTCGTTTTCGTTTATTTTTTAAAAGCGCTGAATCATTTTTGATAAAATTAATATGGGACCACTTCAGGAGTATACTTCCTTCCTTCTTCGTATAGGTACGGTCAGTGTGCGGCGAACTTGGCTAACCCTGAGGAGTATACTCTTTCAAATAAAAAAGAATTTTGAAAATCGGCCAACAGTATCGGAATATGTAGGCGGAGTTATCACGTAACAAACATTTTTTAAAACTTTGTCGAATTGAGAACCTCCTCCTTTTTTGAAGTCGGTTGACAATGAAATGTATTTCAATGACATAGACATGCCATTGTTAAAAACTTCACTAATCATAGCAACTTTTCATTTTAGCTTTGTATTCATCTCTACTATCCATTGGAACCGTCCGCCATTGTTACATCATTCACCATCATAATTTTCTACTTTTTACTCAATTTGCCTTCGAATTTCCATAACGCAACATATAAATGTCAAAATTACTGAATTATCAAACCGCATTGAAAATCACCGAGTCGCACCCGAAATTGTATGTGAACAAAATCTGTTTCGAGGTGAAATATGGAATCCGAGCGTAACCATAATGAAATCCAGAACGTAACGTGTTATAATATCTGTACAGTTCGAGAGTTACTTGAATTTATGATAAAACATACAAACACACACAAACCTTCACCTTTATAATGTTAGTGTGACAAAAGCCTTCATAATAATAAAATAATTGAAAGTACTTGTTTAATAATAATCCAAACTTTACAAATTGTTTTATTTTTTCAACTAAAACTAATTCCTTTACCTTTGTGTACCTAACCTACACCGTGTAACTTTAAGGTATACTGAGTTTGTAGAGAAGAGCCCTATGAACGACTTAGTGTGACAAAGCACTAACTTAACTTAAACATTCAGGCACAACGCGCGGCGCTACGACCTGAATCGGAACTTCCCGGACTACTTCAAGGCAAATACAAAGCAGCCACAGCCTGAAACCGAGGCCGTCAAGGAGTGGATCAGCAAGATCCAGTTCGTGCTATCCGGGTCCTTACACGGTGGCGCACTCGTTGCCTCTTACCCCTTCGACAATACACCCAGTGCTAGTAAGTATTAACTCTAACCTTTTGTCAGGTCATTTTGTAGAAATGATGAAGCTCCAAAAAAATATTGTTTTGGAATGTAGTTCCACCACTGAACCATGAAGGCACCATTGAATGGAAACTTAAAACTCCATAGCCGAAACTTCCGAAACCCTATTTCTAAAACATCTAGACCAATCACTTATAATGGTTTTGAGAAAGTCAGTGAAAGTTTTAACTTAAAAAATAAAAATTTATGTGAAACGAAAAAGTAAGATGCGAATAACGGGATATAACCGCAAAAAAATTGTGACCACACATTTTTTTAATTGCCTGGCCAATCGTTAAACCATAAAATTTTATGGTCAAATTTATATTTCAATAATAATTTACGAACTAACCTAATCCAATACTTACTCATCAACATTTTCACGCTGCTATGAAGGAATATGCAGATCTTCAGTGCTGTGCTCTGGTGAAGTATTTTTCCAGCTCAAATTTCCTTTATAATTTTTTAAACAAATTAGTGAATTTTACATGTGAATGCAAGGCTTACAAGGTCTGATATGATACCTACTACAATTCTTAAACGCATAGCACTCTGAGCGATAATTTAGATACAGATATAAATAACAAATGCGTAAATAAATCTATTTCATCCAAATCTATGACAGAGCGAGACATCCTTAGGCGTATCTACTAAATTCATATTTGCCCACACGACATACAACGACTTTGGGCCTTTTTTGTTCGATGACTACCTTTACTGACGGCCTTCAATCCTTACTTCCTTACTAATATTATAAACGCGAAAGTTTGTATGTATGGATGTTTGTTACTCTTTCAGCACGCTCAAAAGGCTGGACTAATTACTTATGATAAAATTTGGTATGGAGGTAGCTGACACCCTGGATTAACACAAAGGCTACATAATTTTCCCGAATTCCCATGGAAACTAATTCCCAGGCGGAAAGCTAGCACTATATGTAAACATAATTAAAATTTTATTAGATTTCGTAACTTAACAGCGTGTTTCGCGCTACATATCCCCTGTCGACAGTGTTCCAAAGCTACGCGCACCAGCCATCCATCGCGCCGGATGACGACGTGTTCCGCCACCTCTCGCTGGTCTATTCCAACAACCACGCCAAGATGTCTCGCGGCGTCTCTTGTAAGACCGGCTCGCAAAGATTCCCCAACGGTATCACCAACGGGGCCGCTTGGTATCCACTCACAGGTATTTAGTATTTTTATTGACAGTTGTGTGGGTGATTTTGTATTAAAGAAAAATCGGACTACCCAATCAGAAAATATAGCCGACCATACAAAATTATAAAAACAAACAAACATTAGTATTGAGCACCTCCTCCTTTTTGGTTGAGATAACCTTTATTGTTGTTTTTTGAAGTCTGTTAAAGTGAATAAAACAAACGGCCTCCTATAACTTACCCACAAGATTTTTTTTTAATGTAAAAAAAGTCCGCCTCTCCGTAAAAGTTTTGAAAACCACTTATTGCTTTGGTAGAGGGTTAGATTTGGAAATTCCATATAAATTCATTTCGGAAAATTTTACAGTTTTATTGGCAGATTCAGTTTCTATTCTCTAAATTATGAAGCGAAACTACATTAAGTGACTTTAAATTAGTTAGCGAAAAAGGGTCATTCTCTGAACAATTTAGCAACTAATATGAAAATCTCAAAAAAAATGTTCGACTTCCCCAGCATATCAGCTGATCGCACAAGTTGTATGGAGAGCAGTATTTTGTTTTCATATCTCGCCCTGTTCCTTGTAGTGCAGGCGCCAAAGGTAGTTGCGTATGCAAAATATGAGGACCGCGTTCTATATAGTTTTGAACTCAGGAAAGCTTATAGATGATGATTCTGGATGTTGCCAGGGGCCATGTTGGTCCATTTTTTTTTTTAAATTCCACCCCTTAGATATCACGTAAATGGACTGAAAAATGCTTTGGAACCATTTTGATGATTGTTTCAGTGACAATATTCAATTGTTTCTTATGATTAAAGATACTTATAGCTAGTCAATGAAAAAAATAACAAGTCAAAACTAAAAAACACGAATTGTTGATTTAAAAAAAAATTAGTACGAAAAAGCAAATCCTACTAATATTTATAAATGCGAAAGTTTGTGTAGATTTATAGATGCTTGTTACTCTTCCACGCTGAAACGGCTAAACCAATTTTGATAAAATTTGGTATGGAGGTAGGTGACACCCTAAATTAACACATAGGCTACATTATTTTCCCAAATTCATCAGCTATAATTTGCTGGTTTTCGTGTTTTACGTTGTTATGATTGTTTTTTATTGGAAAATAGAGTGTATTCGATTAAATAATAAACAATGTAAGCAGAAAATATTAAAAAACAAACAAAAAATTTTTCGAAGAAAAATTCCACTGGAAGATCATCCAGAATGATTGTCTGAGTCCAGGGTTTCAGTTTTTGCTAAGCTGTCTTTTACACCCTGTATACAGAACGCGGTCCTCATATTTTGCACACTCAACTCCATCCAGCTCTCGGTCTATTGGGGAAAGTTCTCGCTAACTAACATACATTTGTAGATTCGCTCATAATTTAGATTTAGAGTTACCTCACCTCAAACAAAACATTGCCACAAAACATTTAAACACCACTTAGACAATGCCTAAAACTGACTTATGTCGTTTTTCCATAAAATGTTAGTTAAACAATTCAAATCTGTTCTTCAGGTGGTATGCAAGACTACAACTATTTATGGCACGGTTGCATGGAGATCACTCTCGAAATCTCTTGCTGCAAGTACCCGCCAGCACACGAGTTGCCTAAATACTGGCAGGATAACAAACAGGTGAGTAAATGTTTTTTTAACCAGCCCTAATACATCCCCATAGAGGGGTAGGGGCCTCCATTCGACACACCAAGGCGATTTTGGATATAGTCCACTACGTCGCTCGCTGGCCCAATGCGGGTTGGTCACCTTATTATACTTATATATATTCGAAAGCAAAAAAAAAACATATATTGAAATGCATAAGGAAAAACTAATCCCATATAGATAATATGAGATTTTAAAAAAGTGATCTTATCAGGAACGATTTAAGTATTTTTATCATTAGGAAGTGAAAAGAAACATTCAAAATTACTCATGAAAGATTGTAATGTAGTTTGTCATATAAATATATTGTCATGGTCGATGTGATGCGATGATCTAAGCTTAATTGCAATTTAAAAAATAAACTATTTAGTATTTTAAAAAATAGATAACTGATGCAATTACTAATAACACCACGGAAGGACCACTGATTGTAGCTGAATTCCAATCATCGGAAGGCGACTTGATGCCGATGACTCCGCAAGCTACTCTCGCGCCCGCGTTACCCGTGGTTAGTGATGTCTCGTGACCTCCCAAGCCCAGGTCGTCTTCTTGTGCGTGCAGTACCACTGCTCGACCCAAGATACTATTCCGGCCGCGAAGAGATATCACCGCATCCACGAAATCGATTGTAGCAACAGCGTTCTGGTCCCCGGTAAAACGAACATTCCCCAGATCTCCAATATGACGTACATCATGATCCCGCCCGCCGTGGTTGGTCCCGTCCAAATCGAAATGCGCCCCCGTAGAGTCACACGTGCTTATGTCGCCCAGCTCGTGAACGTGAAACCCGTAATCTCCTGCAGGTAGTCCCGTAATAGTACCCGTAACGTGAACGCCATCTTCGACTTCTGTAAAAACGATATTGCCGCTTATTGTGCTGGACAACAGCTGGGCCACGCCAATTCTTGTTTCAGCTTGAGTCACTACCAGCACATAACCAACAGTAACGAAATAAAACAGCTCGCGTGAAAACATTGTGATATTTGAAGTGCTCCGAACACTTCAAGTGATATATAGATAGTGTCTGCTATTGATCAGTATTTGGCAGGTGTATTTTATCAATACTGTTTCTGATTGCGTGTGATAAAAAAAGTCATATACAAAGTGTAAGGGACAGCTTAGCAAATACTTAAATGGTGGAATGTATTCATAACTATGTTCGGCTACAATACAAGTAGTTATTTCCGGAAACGTCTTGACTTGTCATGGAGTTTTCGTTATTTACCTCCGCGCAGGGGCACCGCGCGTCAGAATGCGATGTAAGTAAATAGCTGGTATTCGTATTTGACGCTGTTTTTATTGTTTTCATTGCATTATGAATTGTTTCAAATTACTAAATTTAATTTTAGTTAAAATATTTAAAAAATCTAAAAAAAATATTTATTTTTAATCTTTGTCTTTAAAATTCCACATAAAAATCATTCTGAATGATGGTCTGAATTCAAGGTTTCAGTTTTTTTCTAAACTGTCCCTTACACCCCTATACTTACAATGTTCTATTCCGTTTTTAGCATTTTTTTATTATTTTTTATTATGAGATGGTTTAACTCTTGACCTCAATCTGGACCAAGGCATCTGGGGCATGTTAGGAAAATGCGAAAATCATGTCGTTACAATATGGTCCAAGGGGCTGATGATGATTAAGCGATTGCCAGAAGTTTACAGTTTTCGACCTTATATAACCGAAGTTTTACGTGTGATAGTCGCTGATCAAGTACTTGGCCGAGGCGCACCGCGGCGCGCACGGCTTCGTAATGGACGAGAACGGGAACCCCGTGGAGCGCGCCACCGTCCGCGTCAAGGGCCGCGAGGTCTCCTACCACACCACCAAGTACGGAGAATTCTGGCGCATCTTGCTACCCGGCACATATCGCCTTGAGGTAAAACCACAACTTCATATCTTAGAATACTTTAACTTCTACTACGAAATCAAAGTTCAGTTATTTGACTATGCCTATTATTATCATTATAACATGTTTTTAAATAATCAATGATTGTCTTACAGGTGTCCGCCGATGGTTACTTACCACAAGAAGTCGAATTTATCGTCATAGACAGCCATCCTACGTTACTGAATGTAACCCTACATTCAGCCAAGGTAGGCAAATCAGACAAATTCAATAACGGCAGTGCCACGACGTATTCGAATACAGAAATAATTCGATATTACCAATATAGAGACAACTCAACTGTAAGGTTTACGATGGCGAAAACAGCACTTAATGAAAAAAAGATTGTTCTTAAAAAAAAGACTAAAGGTAATTCGTGTGTAACGAAGTATATAGTCAACAAAAGAAATACGCCTCTTCAACCTGAAGAGAAAAAACACACCATGAATAAAACATGTACAGATAATACAGTAAATATAACGGAAAATCTTAACTTAAAGAGTAATATACTTCCTCTAAACATGGTCCAAAAACGACCGAAGTATTTACAGAAGCGTGGGCAAGATACTGGAAATTGTACTCTGTTTTCATCGTCCACTATAATTAAATATCATGGGAAGAGACAAACGAACACTGAACAAATTAATAACTATCGCACTCTTCCATTTAATACGAGAAATATGAATATAAAAAAGTATTTAACTGCTATCAATACTTTCTCTAAACGTCATTCCAATTCTGATAAAAATTCAATAAATATGAACAAAAAAAAAGAAAATAAGGAATTACAGAGACTAAAATCAGCAAATTATCTCTCAAAGTTAGATGAAACACTAAAGAAGTTTACGCAAAGTATCAGTCATTTAAACAAAGTATATGACTCAATTATAAAAAAAAGAAATTTAGGAAAATTCTTGAATTTGCCTTTGGAGTTAAATGAATACAATAAAACTGTTATGAACTATTTAGATTCATCCGAGTTACCAACCAAATCCTTACAAAACAATAATGAATTAACAAAGCAAAACACTAAATCATCCGAGGAATCTAAGTATCGAAAAAGCATCAAAAATTCTTTATTGTTACTTCAAGCACGAAAAGTATATTTACAACATATGGACACTTTACCTTTTCAACAAAAACAAAAAAGTCGTAATACGTCTTTGATCAATCCCATGCCACAAACACGATGTTCGACGAAATTCAGTAAAACCCAAAATGAAATAGAACGAAAAAGTGCAAACTGTAGGTGGCCATCCAAAGCAGTGGCCCAGTACGGGCTGCGTCTAAATGATTTAAAAAAACGACAAACAAAAACTGGAAACCCCAGAAACTCTCCCAAGTCGCTCAACACGCGCACCAAATATAAACTTAATAATTATTATTTAGACAAAACAAATGAAGTAGAAAAAATTAATATTTCAATTACTTTTCTGCTACCAAACAAAACTAAATTTACACAAAAACGAAGTAATTATGTAAAAAAAACACGAAATAATAAAAAAAAACATTCTTTAAAATCTCCCCAGAACCCCGCTAATTCGTCGCTAGCGGCACAACTTTCTTACGCATTGCGTCGAAAATTCGGTAATAAAATCAAAAGCTTACACAAGCAAAATAATTTTGATGAAGGGAAAAATTCTTTGGTTCCACCCAAAAAACAGTGGAAGAATAGGAAAATCACAAACTTACTACCATACTTGCAAAAAATGCATTCTCAGCAGACGCAGGCCAAGTACAGAAAAATATGCAATAATAATATAAATAATGATCAAAAAATTATGGAAGAATTTTTGAAAAATTAAACAAATAAATACTGAAGTGATAAAATGATATTAAGCAAATGTACAAAACATGATATTTTGTAAATATTTCTCCGCTTTACCTGTCTAGATTTCTGTAAATTTAATCTATAGGTACAATAACTTATTAAGTGAAAACATTAATAAAATAAATAACTAAGTAAACGCTTACACGAGCCAATATGTCGGGCGATCAACTGATCTTGACGTCATAACTATTGAAGATTATGGTACTCGTAAGTGTAGGTAGCGTTAACGCAATACAATCTTGCAAGTTTTGTTGTCTAGCTGAAAGTGTAGTGTAAGTGGTGTTATTGATGCATAGGTATAAGAGTATATAAAAGTATTACTGTGTATATAATAATTAAAAATGTAAATATTGTACATACGTTAGATCTAAGTAATACACATATAAATGAATCAATGTATATGTTTTTTTATGTTAACGGTGCATGGGACGTTTAATAAACTTAAGATAATTTGATTATGAAATCAATAAATGTTTTAGTTTATGGTTGCAATGTACTCGACAGCAGCGGTCTTCCTGCAGGCGTAGCGGACACAGTTCACTCACATCATATACGAACGGCCGACACGGCACTTTGTCCATGTCTATAAAAGCTGCAGAATAGAGTGATAGACAAAAATGGCTACTCTAACGTTCTCATTCATTTGTCAAATTAGGAATGTAGGTACTTTGAATTAGTGAACAAATTATTCGCATGAACACGTTAGCTCAACAGTGGTGTGGTGTGGTGACGTGTGGTTGTGGCTCCAGGGTAACGTGCCGATGCGCAGCACGAGTCGCCGGCCGGGCCGCGCGCGTGTCGCCACTACCTTCGCCCCCCTTCACACTACACTGCCGACAACCCTGACCACCGAGCACCACCAAAACTCCACCTCCGAATAACCAACTATATCTTACTCTCTTGTCAGTTATTGCATCCGCTTTATCGCAGTGTGAATGCTTTTAAGGTGGCAGAAGGAGCGGGTCCATTCCGACTTAACGATTACACCCTCATGACCAATCAAGCTTTAAGGTGTTGTAAAAGTACAAACGTTGTTTTGTTAACGTAGAAATTAATGTGTACAAAAGAAAGACAACATTATGAATGCTGCCTAAATTTAATTTGGTTGAAATACTCTGCTTAAATTATAAAACGCGTTAGTTAAAGTTTTGTTTATGTACATCCATTAACTCGACTCAAGTTGGAGATTCAGGTGAGAGTCAATTTTATGTTTACTAACAAGCATGGCTTAGTAACTGCGCACTGGCTTAAGTATATGAATATAAGGTTCTATTTATGGTTGTATTCTAGCCTGTAGGGATTGAACAGTAAATCGGATATCTTCCGTAATAATCAGTAGAGCACTTGTAACCATGAGAACTTATAATAGGTCTTTAGCTTTGAATTTCACGATTTTTTCTCAAAATTTTATATTGTTCATAATTTATTTGATTGAAAAGCTGTTACTAAAATTGTTTTTTTTTAAACCTTGGCCATATAACGGAGATATTGAGTTAAAGTTAATATATGTTTACTTTGGATTTATTTACTGAAAGCGAAACTCAATATAGCTCGTGTCATCTGTTGCTGAAACGGGCTTATTTTTGCTGTACGAGTATCTTTGTTACAATTACAACTTTTAATAAACTAGATAAGATTAAAATTAACTTAATGTTGTCCAAACCTTCCCACAACATTTTGTTAAATTTGGATTTCGTATTCCCGAGAAAAATCTAAAAACGTTAGTATGAACAATTCAGTTTTCCAAAAATATTGTATGAAAAACGGCGATAAAGACCTATTATTTATTGGGTGACCTTAAATTTGTTTACAAAAATTAAGGATGAGAATCAGCCCACGAAATAGAACAACTTTACCCAAGGAGCATACGACGAAATATGAAAAAAAAATTTTCGCCTTTTCATACAACTTCATACGTATACGTAATCTGCTAATTTGCCGTAGTGGCGCTGCCACTTGATCTACGGGTCCTGAGTTCGATTCCCAGCCGGGGCAAATATTTGTGTAAAAGGAAGATGTTTGTTCTCGGCTCATGGGTGTTTGTGTCTGTCTTTATGTATTTTCCGAGGGACCCACGACATAAAGGAAACCTAAGTGTGGGCCTTTGAAAATTCATATGGGTTCCCTGGGGAAAGTTATTCGATTTCATTTGGAGATTCACCCCGTAAAGTTTCGCTAGCTAATTTAATTTCACCCCATATTGTATCAGACGACCCTAACAAGGACCTTTATATGTATACGTAGTTTTTGAGTTTTGTACTTTTGAGGTGTTAACTAACATAAATGTTAAAATATTTTCGAGTTGAAGTATTTCTTGAACATGAGTTATTGAGTGGCCACTAGAGCTACAACGTTATATTTAGGGCCCGTATTACAGAAGGAAACTCAACTCTTGATCTATAAGTATTGATTGTCTTTTTCTCTCACTATCAAAATTACAAAGACGACTGCTACTTATGTATAAATCAGAGTGAGTCGCGTATGTAATACGGACCGTGGTGTTGTAGAGTTTCTTACAACATTGTGACTATAGTTACAGTGTTTTTTTCAAGTTATTCCTAGCCTGGAATCAAGTCATTTGGCCGAAGTTACAGTGTAATATTGTGTGTTGGCAGCGTATTGACGGCGGTCCGTACTACCGGCCGGTGCCGCTGCCGCCCCGCCTCCCCCCGCCCGCGCCTGCGCCCGGCTTCTTAGCCTCCATCACCAACTCCTTCAGCAGCCTCGTCTCCAACATCTTTGGATAATTAATACCCACCAATAACAACGCAACTAATTCAGGGGTTTCGCCTGATTGCAGAAACATCTAGATCAGTGGTTCTTAACCGGTGTGGTCCGCGAACCATTGGTGGGCCCTGGAAGCACCTAAAATGGTCCGCGAAGCGATAAAAAAAAAGGTGACGAGTCGACACAAGCACTGAAATCGACTGAATGCCAGAGCGGACATGTGTTTGGCTTGTGCTAGCCAAACACATGTCCGCCAAATAACCAAGTAATTCAGATGTTACTAAGTGAGTAAATATTAGAGTAATCACATTAAAGAATACCACCACCATAATAACAAAAAATGTAAACATGAACAACAACAGTCAGTAAAGTAAGCGTGTTTCATTTAGGTATTGCTATAGAACAACTCTATGTAATCATTTTTACCTTCTAACAATTGGTGGTCCATGGCAACACAGATATTTTGTAAAATAAAAATAAAAATCCCCCATTACAAAAAGATTAAGAACCACTGTTCTAGATTACAGAAAAAATATTGTACTTAACAGGCTCAGATCTTGTAGAATCTACATTGTAAACTGATGTGAAAACCGCCTTTAGCTATCTTACTGTCACTTTATAATCTTTTATAAAGGCGCGGTCGCAGCCTGAAATTATGGTGGGGGTCACTCACCCAATTCACAACTAAGTAGACAGCCTTTATCTTGAATCTTTACAATAAACCGACAAATTACATTATAATATTGTTATACAATCTTTATCATAACGACGCATATCGATTTTGATAGGATTACCAAAACTACGTAGTTCGGTTCCTGTCATTTCCAAGTTATTTTGGCCATCGTGCGTAGTTCATAAAAATACCACTAGATGTCAGCAAACTATAAATTTATCGCTGTTAGGGGATAGCTAGAAATATCCTTTTATTATTTGGCATATTTTTGAGATTTTTCAATTTGACCTTAGATTTTGGGGGGGTCATGTCCCCTATGACCCCCCCTTCAAACCGCGCCTGCTTTTATATCAGCTTCACATTCGTTTGCACATAATTCTACACTTTTAAAAAGTTTTACTCTCGTTGCCGGATTTGGACTACAGTTTTGATGCATTATTTTATTACAGTAGGTTTCTTTTTATAGGATCATTATCAAAATGTAAACATGGTCATGCGTCGTCCATCACGACCTATCTTGTCAAAAGTGTAGAATTATATAAACCTCAGATTTATCTTAAAAGTTAAAGGCGCATTACATTTTGAACGTTTCTGCAACCACCAACCGAGAATTGTTATCCACGTATCACCAAAATACCATTTCAATGAAAATGTTAATCTTCAAATTACGTGACATGAGGACGGATGTAAGGAGCTTGAATAAAGAGATCTCCTAAAAGATAATAATCATAATAGACTAAGCTGTTTGTAAATAAAATTAGTATTATTAATATTAGACCTATTTAGGAACTATTTATTTAGGTAAATAAAATTTTCTTCCTACTCTTAACTGTTGTTTTTATGTCCACCGTACCTATGGAATAAATACTAATGGCGTTTATACCTAATGATAAAAAAAACATTTTGTTATTGAAGCATGTTTTCGCTACGTTGAGCGTCGAGAGGTAACACGTATTTAATATCACCTGAATAACTAAGCAAGTACCTTTTGTATCCGGTTAGTTGTATAGCAGTGTATTTTAATACATATTCATTTCTTTTGTGATACATGATAATTAACAAGTGTTTAAATAGCAAACAGAAGCTATTTCCTTTCAGTTGTGTTTCGCGTTTGAAATACGAAGGATTTCCTTTTAAAATGGGAACCTACTTCAAATAAGGAAGGAGCTGTATACATATAATTTAATTTTAAATTATTACCTAATCAATTCATTATCAGTTCATCACTTTTTTAGCTTTTGACAGTAACTGTATCGATTGTGATGAAGTATTTTCGACAATGTGATACCTAAGTTTTATATTGATAGTGATAGATAAGATACTGATCACATTAAACCAAAGGAAAAATAATGTTTTGCACTATACTTCTTAAATTTTTTATTTATACTTTTTTATTAGAATAATACGAATCTGACCACAATGACCGTAATTTAAAAGTATAAAACATAATCCAAAATTATTGCGATTAAAATAAAGTCATGAAAGTAATTTTTACAAATATATAAAACTGGCCTCGTAAAAATATTTCCGATTTTACGACAAACGCTAAAGGAATTTATTTCAAAACAAATGATATTCGATGATACTTTAATCACCAGTTGACATCACTAATCTTTACGCACACGTACAGGTATTTTGAATCAATAACTAAGCCTTTCGTTTTGTACAGAAATCACACCATAGATAGACCATTGTTTATACTTAAATATGAAGCTGAATCCTCAAAGCTGTTTGTGGTTATTACTTTTCCTACAAGTTGCTTTAGCAAATGACAATGTAATGGTGAACACCACTACGGGACCAATAAGAGGAAGAATAGTGGAAGATCTCAACGTGACATATTACTCGTATCAAGGAATACCTTATGCTAAAAGCCCTACTGGATCGTTGCGTTTTAAGGTAATTAAATTACATTTTAACCTTCTGAATACATGGGAATCATCTGCTGGAGACAACTAAAACAAAACTGTTTTGTATTCTTTTAAGGCACCAGTCCCGATTTCGCCATGGAAAGAAGTGCTTAATGCGACAAGCGAAGGCCATTCCTGCCCACAACCGGAAGGACGAGTCTCGAAAGATAAAATGAGTGAGGACTGTTTATATCTGAACGTTTACGTTCCGAGCACAGCTAGTGAGCCTATTCCCGTGTTCATTCACGTCCACGGAGGAGAATTCACATCCTTATCAGGGGATGCAGACCTTATGTATGGACCGCAACTGCTCTTATTGCAAGATATTATAGTTGTCACATTAAATTACAGGTAATAACTTAACTTTTTAACACCTATTAATGCCACATTCTATGTACGACAAATTCTGTTTTTTTTTATTTTTATAGATGGGTTAACTCTTGACCTCAATCTTGATTTCGCCAGATTCTAGAAATACCAGTATCTTGTGAAGTCAGATTCTGTAAATGTCATATTCTGGAAATGCCAGATTCTGGAAATATCATATGCAAAATAAAAATCATGGTTAACATATTATGCAGTTTTGTGAGTATTTATTTTGTTTATGATAAAAAAAAATTAAATGAACACGTGATGAAAAATGTTTATTTTGTCAAATAACGAAATTAAAAAACAAATATTATACATTGGTAAAAAAACAAAGATTGAACATTAATTACTCCAAAAATAAAAATCACATTCAAATAATTAGTAATTTTTTCGTAGATCGGATTATTTTTCTTTATTTCTAAATATTTTTCTTCTTATTAGATTATTGCTTTTATTCTTTGACTAGTTCTTCTTTCTTTTTTCCGATCACTGATATTTTTCTTCTTCTCTGAATCTAATTATTTCTCTTCATTTCTAAAGGGTATTCGCCAAAAATGCCCCAGGTACGGCGCATAAGAATTGTACCTCTGATTTTAGACAAAAAATAGTAAAAACAATGTGAAGTGTCGCTATTTCGATTTTTCAGATAAAAAAATAAAAATAAAAAATTAATAAAGAAAGCCGCAGGCCCGGCGCTAAGGAATGATATCTCAGATTTTAGACAGATAATAGTAGAAACAATTTAAAGTGTCGCTATTTCAAAATTCGGCGGCTATAATGTTTTTTTTTCCAGAGAAAAAGGCCCGGCGCTGAAGAATTGTATCTCAGATTTTAGACAAATAATACTATAAACAATGTGAAGTATCGCAACTTCAAAATTCGGTAGCTAGCATGTTTTTTTTTATCCCGGAAAAAATAAATAAATTGTATATTTTTGCACAGCGACATATGTTCTGAAAGAGTTCATTAATACTGTAGGATGAAGTTTTTTCTATAAAGTATCATTTTTACATTTAACACTTTTTTTTCTCTGAAAAAAATAAAACATGTTAGTCACCGAATTTTTAAATAGCGACACTTCATATTGTTTCTACTATTATTTGTCTAAAATCTGAGATACAATTCTATGGTGCCAGGCCTGCTGCAATTTTTTTATTACTTTTTTCCCTGGAAAAAAACCCATTTTAGCCGCCGAATTTTGAAATAGCGACACTTTAAATTGTTTCTACTATTATTTGTTTAAAATCTGAGATATCATTCTTTAGCGCCGGGCCTGCGGCTTTTTTTATTATTTTATTTTTATCTCCGAAAAAAAAGTTAGCCACTGAATTTCGAAATAGCGACACTTCACATTGTTTCTACTATTTTTCGTCTAAAATCTGAGGTACAATTCTTTTGCGCCGGACCTGGGGCATTTTTGACGGATACCCTTTAGAAATGAAGAGAAATAATCGGATACAGAGAAGAAGAAAAATATCAGTGATCAGAAAAAAGAAAGAAAAACTAGTCAAAGCAATAATCTAATAAGAAGAATAATATTTAGAAATAAAGAAAAATAATCCGATCTACGAAAAAGAAATTAC
The DNA here is from genome assembly GCA_949987775.1 of Aproaerema taeniolella. NCBI lineage: Eukaryota > Metazoa > Arthropoda > Insecta > Lepidoptera > Gelechiidae > Aproaerema > Aproaerema taeniolella. The sequence goes on from OX465254.1 coordinate 7,492,494, forward strand.
TAATTATTTGAATGTGATTTTTTTTAGTAATTAATGTTTAATCTTTGTTTTTTTACCAATGTATAATATTTGTTTCTGAATTTCGTTATTTGACAAAATAAACATTTTTCATCACGTGTTCATTTTTTTTTATCATAAACTAAATAAATACTTACAAAACTACATAATGTTAACCATGATTTTTATTTTGCATATGAAATTTCCAAAATCTGGCATTTCCAGAATATGACATTTACAGAATCTGACTTCACAAGAATCTGGTATTTGTAGAATCTGGCGAAATCAGAATTTGTCATACATAGAATGTGGCATTAATTTCGCCATCTGGCATTTCCAGAATTTGACGTTAACCGACGAATCCCTTTTTTCTTTAAATAATTTATCAGATTCATTACTATTTCCAGACTAGGCGCGTTAGGCTTTCTTTCTTTAAACATAGAAGAAGCCCCAGGTAACGCTGGCCTCAAAGATATACTACTGGCTGTTAAATGGGTTAAGAGCAATATAGCAAGTTTCGGAGGTAATGTGAATAAAATAACGCTGTCAGGGAACAGTGCCGGCGCTGTGGCGACGCATTACCTATTACTATCGAAACAAACAACTAGCCTCATCAATCAAGCAATCCTCATAAGTGGAAGCGCAACTGGTTACAGGTTCCTTGCTCGAAATCCAAAGGAAGACGCTAAACGTCTAGCAAACGAATTGGGTCTTAGTTTCGATTCGAATGACTCACTTGATCTATATAAAAAATTAGTGAATGTTAATGCCTTTGATATCGTAAGTGCTCAAGTTTCCATGGGAAGTAATGACACTCGTAAAGGATTTAGACCATTCGCGCCATTCGTGCCTGTGGTTGAGATTCCATCAGACAGTGCTATTATAACAGAGAATCCAAAAACTATTATTAAGAATGGTCTACCGCAAAACATTCCAATTTTAGCCGGATTCAATTCAGAAGAAGGTATCAAAATGTATGGTCCAGTGACACAAAATATGACATTGATAGACTTACTGAATGAAGATTTTCAGCGGTGCATTCCTTCAGACATACAATACGGACAAGGGACAGCTGAATCTATAAAATTAGCGAATGCAATTCGTGAATTTTATTTTGATGGCTACAATATTACTAATGAAACAATAGGTAACTTCATACAAATGATAACAGATACTATGTTCGCATATAGCATCGATAGTTGGATTAAAATTCATGAAGAAAGAAAAGACAGCAAAGATGTTTATTATTACGAGTTTAGCTTTGACGGTGACTTAAACTGGGCGAAAATTGTCGGCAACATATCTTATCCTGGGACAGCTCATGCCGATGAATTAGGTTATATATTTGTGACAAAAGCAACTAGACAAAGGCTCACTGATTTGGACTCCAGAAGTGCACGGATGGTCTACGTTATGACCACACTGTTTGCAAATTTCGTCAAATATGGGTAAGCCCAAGACTTTTCTTTGTAATTTTAAATAAATAATAAATAAAATAAATAAAATATTTATTCCTTAAAACAGAGAATATAAGGTGACATTCGTTCGATGATCAGATGATGATTCAGATCGATGTATTGATATTTTTATTACAATTTCAGAAACCCTACTCCTAATGGAAATAACAACATGATTCCAACGTGGCCAACGAGCAATGGTGATCGTCATCACTTGTTCATAGACGATAATATTGAAAGTCTTGCAAGCCCGCCTTTACAGCACCGTCTACAGTTTTGGTACAAAATTTATAAACGTTATTCTAACAGCGATCATGCTATTTTATAAGGAAAAATCAGACTATAAAACTTAGATTTGATAAGTGTTTTGATTAAAAACAGTATGCATTAGTTTTATCACAATTTATTCAAGTATCAGATAATTGTTACGAATATTATAATCGATGACACTTGTTTTTAATACTTAACAACAAAACGTCAATACCTTTTCATCTATACCTGTTTAGCTAAGCAGCCGATACAAATACAATATACATGCAAATTATTGATTTGAAACTGAACAATATTAAGGAACTTAATCCGCCCTTTTAAGTGAAAGGGAGAGGAGACTTAATAAATGAAGATAATGAATATTTTTTTGTTTTAATTATGTTCCACAACGCATTAAGATTACTTTTGTCCCATTTAATTGTGAAGATTTTTATAATTTTATTTCTTTTTAAAACATTCTGTCAGCTAAAGTAAATTAATTTTCAGTTTCGCCAACTATTTAAATTAAAAGTCAACCTCTTCACTATTTAAATTAAAATTCAACCTCTTCAGAGTTGAAAGAGCTTTAATTTTTTACTTAAAAGAAGGCAGTACAGGAGGCACTACTTTTGACTGTCATTAAGTTGAAGTAGATTTTGGTAGATTCATATTAAAAGTAAGTTTCACCAATATTAAAAAGTCAGCCTTGCTTAGAAAAGTTGTAAGAGTCTACATGATTACTTAAAAGGTAGGCAGAAGGCATCAGAACACACCTTGACCGACGGATTTTACTTATTCAAAGTTGAACAACAAGATATAGTAATAGAGATATAGTTTAACAAAGTTGAACACTGTTTACTTAAAAGGTAAGAAGGCATTCCTACCTTGACAGGAACTATTAATTATCTTGGACCTTGACATGGTCCCTAGCGAGTTGGAACGCGGCGATGAGTGCGGCGAGCTCGATCCGTTCGCTGCATCCGCTCGCGAGACGCGCCTCCGACTCGGACATGTGGATCAGCAGCGATATCAGCACTTCAGGCGGTAGTTTGGCTGAGACAAAGCAATTGGTAGCTTAAGACCGGTTTCAGATTTGAAATTCTATATCTAAACGCCAAAACATTCAAAGGCCCACACTAAGGTTTTACCTCGTGACGTGGGTCCCTCGTAACATACATAAAGTCAGACACAAACACCCATGACCCGAGAACAAACATCTGCTTTTACACAAATAGCCGCCACGTCTGGGATGGTTCGGCCAAGTACCAACTAGCCACACTGGACTCGGTGGAACGCAGAGCCAGGAGACTCATCGGTGACAGGAAGCTAGCAAAAGATAAGCTCCAAACCCTAGCTCATAGACGCAAAGTAGCTTGCCTATGTATTTTTTATAAGATGTACTTCGGGGAGTGTGCTCAGGAGCTGCATGAGCTCATTCCGCCTGCCCCATTCTTCTATCGGACGTCCAGACGCACCGCGGGGTACCATCCCTATCTTGTTGATATCCCACGGATTCGCACTGAGCGCTTTTCATCATCTTTTATATTGCGCACTGCTAGGGGATGGAATTCCCTGCCTGCGTCTGTATTTCCGAGTTCATATAACCCGAATCTCTTTAAAGTTCGAGTGAATAGGCTTCTTCTGGGTGAGCTTGCTACATCCTCGACCGCATCTTTACCCTTGGGCTAGATTGTGGTCAAGAGCGAACCCTTTATTAATAAAAAATAAAAAAACATATTTGCCTAGACTGGGAATCGAACCCAGGACCCGTTGATCAAGAGACAGCGCCACTACCACTCGACTAAACCGGCTGGATATAAATCTATAGATGTAATAGCTCTATGTCCGCCTGGTCCAGTCTAAGGCCCACATTACAGAAGGAGACTCAAGTCTTGATCTATACTTAAATATTGATTGTCTCTTTCCTACACTATCACAATGACAAAGACGACTGCTACTTAATAGTCCATTGAAATGTTACATTTTTTAGGCCTTACCTTGCGTTTTTTAGAGGACGCAATTTTATTTTTTTGATGTGTAGGGGGGGTCAGTGTAAAGCTAAAACCAAGTTTGTGGGGTCGCCACCCTTGTCCCACGGCCGCCATCTTGAAAATAGGGGTTGAAATGGTTTTTACGGTATATCTCTTAAACTATTTATTTTATAAAAAAAATTTGTTAACATTTTTTGTTGAAAATTAAATTCTCTACAACTTTGGTCCAGTAACTTTTTGTCGTAGAACTATAAATAAAAAAGTTATAAGCGAAAATCTTCAGAAATTAATGAAAATCATTTTTACGAAAAAATGATATCAGACCATTTTTGTAGATCGTTTTTTGAGGAACAACTTTTATTTGCATCATTTTTTCATTAAGTCAATAGCTAAGGTTTTACAGCGCTCCGAAGTGAGTACTATTTTTCAGTACTCTTAACTATACCTATATTATACATGTGTACTAATAATATGTCATCAGTTATTGTTTTTTTTTTAATTTTTTTTTAATTTTTTTACTTTATTATAATTTTTTTAATTAAAAATTTTGCAATTTTATTAAAAATTAATTATTCACTTCCTCCAACACAAGACACAGCTCGCTCTCATACTTTCCGAGTCTACCATCAGGTCCAGTCGTGGCTTGGTAATTATAATGATCCTGAAGACTGGGGCTGGAAAAAATGTGGAAAATTATTGATGCCAGTGCAGAACTCAAAACCTCCAGCACCCCCTGAGCTTCTAAAATTGTTTTTTTGCAAATGCAAAGGAAACTGTGGAGCGATGTGTGGATGTCGAAAAGCAGGACTGAAATGTTCTGCAGTGTGCTTCCATTGTTCTGGAGAGACTTGCAGCAACGTAATAGAACTCTCAGAATTAATTGATGAAAATGACTTTGATGATGAACCGCCAACATTAACACCCCTTCCTTCGCCAGTTCTCCCACTGGTATTTAATTTAGAAAGCCGATCAGATGCTGAGCCGCAGCCTGGTCCATCGAAACGACTGAGGACGGAGTAGTTGTAATTTAGAAAATCACCGTGGATTAGGCCTATCGGGGATACCACGTAAAAAAAACGCGCCTCTAGACTCTACCTCGTGGGTGGTGGGGAAAAGAATCAATAATTAATTTTTAATAAAATTGCTAAATTTTTAATTAAAAAAATTATAATAAAGTAAAAAAAATAAAAATAAATAAAAAAAAAAACAATAACTGATGACATATTATTAGTACACATGTATAATATAGGTATAGTTAAGAGTACTGAAAAATAGTACTCACTTCGGAGCGCTGTAAAACCTTAGCTATTGACTTAATGAAAAAATGATGCAAATAAAAGTTGTTCCTCAAAAAACGATCTACAAAAATGGTCTGATATCATTTTTTCGTAAAATGATAAAAAAAAAGTTACATCGAAAAATATAAATTTTTTTCTCGAATTTCTGAAGATTTTCGCTTATAACTTTTTTATTTATAGTTCTACGACAAAAAGTTACTGGATCAAAGTTGTAGAGAATTTAATTTGCAACAAAAAATGTTAACATTTTTTTTATAAAATAAATAGTTTAAGAGATATACCGTAAAAACCATTTCAACCCCTATTTTCAAGATGGCGGCCGTGGGACAAGGGTGGCGACCCCACAAACTTGGTTTTAGCTTAACACTGACCCCCACTACACATCAAAAAAATAAAATTGCGTCCTCTAAAAAACGCAACCCCAAATGTAACTTTTCAATGGACTATAAGTATAGATCAGAGTCTGAGTCGCGTTCTGTAATACGGACCTTAGTACTGTTTATAAGTTTTGTTTATTAGTCATTGGTTCAAACAAAATCTTTTTTATAAGGCGTTGTTCGGGACCCCACGATAAAATTTTTATCATTTCTAAAAACAAAAGTTGCTCGAGGGAGACTATTACCTGGCTCTTAAACTAAATTTTAATTCGCCATTAACAAATAAAACTGGACTCTAACAACAACAAAAGCATAGAAACAAATCTATGTATAGTCTTGTCAAAAGGGATTTTTGGAGAGGGATAGTTGAAGGGCTACAGAGTGACTCTGTTGGGCTACTTTTCCACGTGAACAAGGTAATTTTCAGAATACACTCATTGCGATCCAACCTGGATCACATATATTACCTACCTGCTAAATAATATTCCGGCTCAACTTACCTCTCTGTATTATGTTGTGGACTTCTGTCAATATGTCGCTCAGCGCCAAACCTTTCGCTAGTTTTACGTCTTGAATATCTGAGTTATATTTTAAGGGAAATATTCATCTACAATGCAGATTCCAACATAGGATCTGACTTAGAATTAGCTAGCGAAACTTTAGTACCTGAATCTCTACATGAAACTTGGCAACTTTTCCCGAGGAACCTAAGGGATCGTTCAACAATTACGTGATCACCGGAAGGGGAGGGGGGTCGGGTGCTTGTATATACATCGGATTATTTGGGGGGGGGGGGAAGAAGCCATGATTACGTCATCATTTTATAACTTTAATTAACGTATAGCGAAATGAATAAATAATAGACAAACTGTGGGACAGTGTGACCAGATTCAGTTTTTTTATACTTTTTCGGCATATTTTATCGACTTTTCCAAGCATTAGTATTGTTATAGGTATATTAGAGGAAGTAAGTATTTTGGGTATATTGTAGGTAAATAATTTATCAAAACTGTAGCGAGCGTGCCCGCGAATATTGATGTTTAGGGAAAAATATAAATACTAAATTTTAGTTAAATATAATAATATCATTTAACAAGTAACAACACGGACGGATTACGTAATCAAGGCGAGGGGGGGTTAAAAACAAAAGATTACGCTGTGATTACATAGGGGGGGGGGGTTAAAAAACGGCCAAAAATGGTCACGTAATTGTTGAACGATCCCTAAGTATATGTAATTCAGAAAATATTTGTTCAACTTTCCATGATAAGGCAACCATCGCACAAGACCATACATACGCTCACGCCTACAATCCCTAACGAAGTAGGTAGAGCATCAGTGGTTCCAGAATCACTAGATGCCACGTTTGACACAACTTTTAATTTGAAATTCACCATAAAATCGCGTTATTCCTGTTGAGTGCCCGAACGCATGAATAAACCATTAAACATGATGACAGTGTTTATATTACGGGCAACAGTGGGGACAGGAACAGGTGTCGTACATATAATGAGGGGACGTGAATGTATTTAACAGACACATAAGTAAAATTAACAGCATATCAAAAAGGATACTTTTGAAGCAAGTCGCGAAATCATTCTCATTAAGTAGCCAGTTGACGATGTTATTGATATCCGATCGCAAGGGATGTCCCACACAAGTGTAGACGTTGTCTTCTGTGACGTCACGGTACGCGAGCCATGTGCTCTGTAATGTGTTGAGCACCTTACGCATGTCGCCCTCTGACAGAGTTAGCAAGGCCTTTAGACCGCCTTCTGACATTGTTACACTGGAATCAAAGGACACGATAAATGTATCGACGTAAATTACCAAAATTGTTGGCTAACTTTATGCGCATTTATCCCTTTTCCTACTCGAGATAGATTATCCATAATCCAAGATTAACTTGCCAGATTAAATCTTGGATTATGGATTATGGATAAGCCTTTAACTTGATGCACATGAAATGTCATGTTAATATTCCATATATACATTTTTTTATTTAGTTTTTGTCAGCTATGTTCAGCTTTTTTAAATCTTTGTGTAACAGAATTCATAATATTGTAGATTTTATTCAGTCTTTAAGACCATTTGGTTACTTAAAAGTTGCCCACTTTACCTACTTGACTGTACCATAATAGTATGTGTTATTTTCTTTCTTATGAAACCTCAGACCTCAGAAGCTTAAACTTACCCTAAAGTCTACTAAATGAATGGCATACTGACCCCTCAGCGCTGGCTATCTCCTGCAGCCGTGGCACGATCTGAGCTTGTTGCAGCGGTGCGAAGCGGAACCGAGTGCATCGCGACTGCAGCGCTGGGATGATCTTGCCGAGGTAGTTGCAGATTATGCAGAACCGCACGTTTTCCGTGTACTTTTCTATTACTGAAACAATACATTATTCTTCTTTTCAGTTCTTTTAAAAAGTACTTTATCACAATAAAAACAAAAGTGCCTCCGTTCTACGTTCTACTGATGTTATTTCAACTTTTTATTTGTATACAACTGTTTTGTTATTCATAGTAATCATTTATTTTTGTTTCTCAACACTTTACAGAGGGCAATTATGAGTTTCGAAGTACGATACATAATAATAACAATAGTAGATTTGTGGCGCAGTGACAAAAAATGGCTTCAACTCAGCATTGTATTTTTAGGAAAGAGCGCTGTATTCCTGTGAGTCGTCGTTACAAATAAAACCGGCCAAGTGTGAGTTGGACTCGCGCGCGAAGGGTTCCGTACCATTAGCTATAAAACCGGCCAAGTGCGAGTCGGACTCTATAAAAACAATTATCTCTATAAAAGCGGCAAAAAAATCACGTTTGTTGTATGGGAGCCCCCTTAATATTTAACTTATTCTACTTTTTAGTATTTGTTGTTATAGCAGAAACCGAAATACATCATCTGTGAAAATTTCAACTGTCTACTTATCACATTTCATGAGATGTGGCCTCGGACAGACTTATCTATAAAAACGAGCAACAAAAACACTTTTTTTGTATGGGAGCCCCCTTAAATATTTATTTTATTTTTTAGTATTTGTTGTTATAGGACCAATATAAATAAATCATCTGTGAAAATTTCAACTGTCTAACTATCACGGTTTATGAGATACAGCCTCGGACAGACTTTCTATAAAAACGAGCAAAAAAATAACTTTTTTGTATGGGAGCTCCGTTAAGGCGACTACAACACCTAAATTACGATATTATGATGCGTAGATAAGCTTGACGCACTGCATCAAATCGAAGAAAAAAAAATACTAAGGTAATATTCAGGACATAAACTAGATAAGTAGTTTGCTGAAAACATGATTCAGCACTTTTGGTTCGATAGAAAAAGATCACAAAGACACCTCTAAATACCCAATATTGTGTATCTTTTAAGCTGTAAAAACGATAGTAAAATGCACACAGGAACATGAATTTGCTATCAAAATGTTCGTGATTGAACACTCTCGATAAGTAGTTAATAGTCCATGTGTGCGTGCGTAAACTTCGTGTATCGACACTTTCCGCATTGCCGGCCCAGGCCTGTTGAGAGACGGAGATGGCACTATTCCTATGTGTGCCGCCTTTTGCTCAAGAACGATCGGGTGCTGTAGTCGCCTTAAATATTTAGTTTATTCTAGTTTTTAGTAACTATCACGGTTCATGAGATACAGCCTGGTGACGGACGGACAGCGGAGCCTTAGTAATAGGGTCTCGTTTTTTCCCTTTGGGAACGGAACCCTAATAATTCAATGTTCTGTGAATATTACAAGCGTCTACATGTTGCCGTTATCAATATCGAGCAAAAAAATCACGTTTATTTTACGGAATATTTGTTTTATTTTAATTTAATATTTGTTTTGTTTTAATTTAATATTTGTTTTGTTTTAATTTAATTACTTATTTTTAAAGTGAATATAATACCAAATATTGTGAATATTTCAAACGTCTACCTGGGCCCATATTTATGAAACAATAGAATTCCAATTCGCATACGAATTGACAAGATTCGCATGAGAATCTCATACAAATTTTGTCAATTCGTATGCGAATTGGAATTCTATTGTTTCAAAAATCAGGCCCCTGTTGCCGTTATAAATATCGACTAAAATATGTGTACAAAACAATGACGAGCAAAATATTTTTCCACAATTATAAGGCAAAGGCTAAGTAAATAAAATGCCAATTACGCCTACAGAAATTATCAAATAGTTCAATTATTTGTTAAAAATCAAATTTGTTTTATTGAAAAAGTATAATAAATACTTAATTTACTTTTATATTTTATTTCACTGAAAATCAAGATTTTCGTCAGAAATAATTATTTTGTCAGGCTTAAAAAACTTTGCTGTCATTCTATACAGCCAGTATGAAACTTTATGAAAAAGGTCATAAAAAGCTCTCACTTGTCAAAAGGGTCACTGAATTATCAAATCGGCTACTTGCGTCATACATTTTTATAAGTAACTGTATTGTAAAATATTTAATTTATTTTACTTTTTAGTTTTTGTTGTTACAGCTGCAACCAAAATACATCATTTGTGAAAATTGTAAACTATCTAACAATCACAGTTCATGAGATACAGCTTCGGAGAGACTTTCTATAAATCAAGCAAAAAAAATCACATTTTTTGAATGGGAGCCCCCTTAAATATTCATTTTATTCTGGTTTTTAGTATTTGTTGTTATAGGGCCATTAGAAATACATCATCTGCGAAATGTTCAACTTTCTAACTAACACGGTTCATGAGATACAGCCTGGTGACAGACGGACGGACGGACGGACGGACAGCGGAGCCTTAGTAATAGGATCCCGTTTTTTCCCTTTGGGTACGGAACCCTAAAAAGAAAGAGGATGGATGAACTGAAGTTAATTAAACTAAAGCAAGTTTAGATGTTTTTGTGAAAATGTAGCACTCTACAGACAGCAGAACGTCAAGTTACCCATTTGCATTACGAAAGCCGACGCTATTACGAGCGAGATAAGGGCAGCGTCGAGGTCAACATAGCCTGATGTGCTACTGTGCGTACAAACGTAAACAATTTAATGTGCATTTAAAACGTCACTATTGAATGGATACTAATTTACGAACCTTGAACAGCACAGCAAAAGCCAAGGCGTTTAGCGAATTGAAAATCGCTTATGTTTTGAAAAATCTACACCAAAACACCAGCGGAGATCGCGAAGAAATGAAAAAAAAGAAAAACGTCAGAAAACATTTATTATTGCAGACAACAAACTGAAGAGGAGGCTTTCCTCTGTATCCGTCGGAGTGCCTTCCTGTTCATGATGAGTGTGGAGTGGTTACTGCGGAGGACGGGGTCGGGGGAGCGCGGGGGGAGCGGGGGGCGCGGCGAGCGGCCGGCCGGCGCTGGCAGCCACGCCTTCACACCCAGCACTCTCGCCACTACACTCGTAAACGCGTTGTTTACCTGCGAATAACACTATAATCAGAAAGTGTAGGTTGTCGAATCATGGAAGAAAACAAGGCCGTCCTGATCTAGCATATGCCATAAGACTTCGCTCTCATGAGAGAAGATTGCCAAGGAAAACATAACAATACAAGTTTACAATTCTTTTGCATTGTATAGACATTGACAAATGATCTTGAATTGCTAAAAGGACGCAACGGAAATGAAAACTTATGCAAGTACAAACAGAGTCCATTTTCCTTGTGTTGATTCGAAAGTCTATACACTCACTCGCAAGAGAGAGAAGTCTCATTTTGCGTATTCTAGCTAAGGTAGCAGTAGTAGATTGGCAGACAGAGACATAGTCGAGCACCCAAATTCTAGAGACCATCAGTCTTACAAAATGCCATCAGTTTGCTACTTACAGCATTGGCACTTTTAAAAGTTCACCGAAACCTTTAATCCAATGAATGGTCATTAAGTACTCTAAATCGTATTCTTTCACGTATTCTTTTGTCCATCGGTCTATTTCATTCATGCGTGCTAAGTAAAAGAGATTAACACCCATATACTCGAGATTTCCTCCACTCCTCTCAACCTCTGTCAAGGATTTTGGCGTTTTTATTTGACACTTCCGTCCTCGACCTTACAATTTATCTCACTGGAGTCGAGGATGAATTGAGTAATCAATTATCAAAGTTAAGGTACCTCGCGACCATCGATGCTGGAGCTTGTTGTGATGCTACTTTTTCATATGAATAATTAATGACTTTGAAGATTTCGTGGATTATCTTTATGATAATATATCGTTAAAGATTAATATCGAATGAAGATATACGCTAACTGGTGCCATCTATCGTCGAGTAGCTGAATTGCCACGTTCAAGGAATTTTGACGTGACAACTAAGAATAGCAATTTCGAGGTCGTTACGAGGATTTCTTTAGCTGGAGTTGAGTGGAGGAAATTTCGAGTTAACTTTTCAGAATATGGGTGTAAGACCCGTATTACAGAAGGAGACTCAGGTCTTGATATATACCTAAGTAATGATTGTCTCTTTCTCTCACTATCAAAATGACAAAGAGGACGGCTACTTTAGGTCTGTATTACAGAACGCGACTCAGACTTTGATCTGATTCGAGACTGAGACTAATTAGACAAAATAACGACTGCTGGCGCTAAGCTAATATACGAGTATGACGTATGCTGCGCTGGCGACCCTTGGGATCACGAGATTACCAGCAGGCTAAGTACAGTGCAATATTTGACAGTTTGAGAACTTAACTTAGATCATGCCATAAATGAAATCAAATACTAAAAATCAAAAAGTAAACATTCACGTACCATTTCTCCAGTTCTGGCAGATCCTTTAAAGTTATCCAGTAAATGTTCAGATGCAAATTTCTGTACTGCCGACAGTCTAACTGCCCTCTGGTGCTCCAAGTCAGACTTGTTTCCGAATAAAGCCATTATGGGTTTCTTGGGTTCTGGCTCAAATATTTCCTTAACTTTTGAGAACCATAAGTAAAGCTTTTCAAAACTTTGCAGATTTGTTAGGTCGTATACAAACAGAACCACCTGCAAAAGGAAACGTCGACAATGTATCCCATACCGAGGCACGAAATAGAAACAGAAGCTTCAGAGGCTTTAGATTAGAGTAGGCTTTCCGTCTACCATATCGTGTAGGTATTATTTAGTACGTGCCCAACTTCATTAACCCTAGTGTTAGAGTATTCAAACCGCCAAATGGCATTTTAGCACAGGAAAAATAGCATATATTGGAGGAAAAATATGTACATCAATGAAACTTTGTTTACAACTTTATCTTGGCACTAGAAATGAGAATCAGCCGAGTCCTACCAAAATTTTGGGGTCCAACTCCCTCCACGGGGTTTTAAGAAATTCCCATACAAAAGAAGAATCGGTATTTTTTACCCACTAACAAAGATTTCCACGCAAAAACAAAACTATCGAAGCTGTAAGCTTGAAATTTTGCTTAGATGATCTTCAGATATTGTTCCATGGAATTCCCATGGGAACGAATTGTAGGGCTTCAGCTAGTTGATATGTAAGTTTGGTGTTTCAGTCGCAGCCCCTCTATCTTTTAAACTATCATAGACGGCATTTCCAAATTTTCAGGAAATACCTATTATGAAAGTGAATATCGTAAAATAGAATTAAAAAAAACTTAAACCACAGTGGGGTCCCCACACAACAAACGTCAAAAATATCGCATATTTTGAACAACTTTTGTCACTGCTCTATTTCAAAAACTATATAATGCATACATTCCAAACTTAGTACGAGTACATATTTAAAACACACTTTATATTATTAAAAAAATATATGAAAAATAGTCAAGAGTGAGTCGGACTCAAGCTAAAAATATTTAAACAGAAACTCGCACTTGAACTGTTTTTGTGACATTTACCTGGTTATTTGTCATAGAATTACTGTGATTTTATAATAAAACGAAGACATATACATTTGATGCACGAATTCTTAAATTTCTGAGTCATAGTGTATAACAGTAATTCTACGACAAATAACCAGGTAAATGAGACAAAAACAGTTTGAGTGCGAGTTTCTGCTTAAATATCTTTAGCTTGAGTCCGAATCACTCTTGACTATTTTTCATCTTTTTTTTAAATTAATGTAAAGTATTTTTTAAATGTGTATTAAGTTTGAAATGTATGCATTAGATAGTTTTTGAAATAGAGCAGTAACAAAAGTTATTAAAAAAAATACGATATTTTGGACGTTTGTCGTATGGGGACCCCACTGTGGTTTAGGTTTATAATTTTATTTATCATATTTCACGATAGATACTATCATAATACGTATTTTCTGAAAATTTGGATACGTCGTCTCTAATAGTTTGAAAGATAAAGGGCTGCGACTGAAACACCAAACTTAAATATCAAACAGCGTCTGCCCTAAAATTCGTTTCCATAGGAACTTCGTGTAATCTCTTTTAAGTAAGCTTCCACAATAATTTAAGATCATCTTTGCAAAATTTCAAACTTATAGCTTCATTAGTTTTGATTTGAATCGCCTAGTTAGTAAAATGTGCACTTTTAACCCCCTGCCCATACTTACCCCCTGGGAGGGGGTAGGACCCCTAAATTTCGGTAGGACTCGGCAGATCCTCATTTCTAGTGCCAAGATAAAGTTATAAACAAAGTTTCATTGATGTACATATTTTGCCGCTAAACAGCCATTTTTAGTCTTACTTTATCCGTGCTATTTGTTTAACAATGTTTAACTCCACAAAAAAGAGGGGTGTTATAAGTTTGTTATGTTTAATTTAAGAGTTATACGTACATTGCTACGTTTGGTAACCTTTAGTAAAAATCACTTTGTACAGAAACAACGTATGACTTGATTTTCTGGAATAGGGATTCCAGAACTTAACTGTAACGTACGTCGGAAGCGTAGAGGTAGTTGGTTAGCATGGCGGTGGCAAGCGCGTTGCCGGCCACGTCGCACAGCTGCAGCGGCACGGCCGGACGCAGCGCGGCGCACTGCCCCGCCAGCACCTCCGCGCCCGCCGTGCCCCCTCCTGTGCCCACACCCCCGCCCCCGCCCACGCCATTCGTATTACCCAAGTAACGGGCGCACAGACTACTCTGCAACACCACATGTTGATGGTTTACAAAAAGATATTTCACTAGCTTTCCGCCCGAGACTTCGTTCGGGTGGGGATTAGGGAATGTAGCCTATGTGTTAGTCCAGAGTGTCCGCTACCTCCATACCCAATTTCATCAAAAGTCGTCCAGCCATTTGAGCGTGAAAGAATAACAAATATTTATACATCCATACATACATCGCGTTTATAATATTAGTAAGGATTTTGTTGTTGCGAACTCAATTCTTTTTATTAACACTTGATTATGGGACTACACTACACCCTTGTAGATCTTGTAATTAATAGTCAAGCATTAGAAAAGTTAGCAGTTTTTGCAAATTACATCTTAGTTATTCCTGTCCACTGTCCAGTAGGAGTTCCATTTCTTAACAAATCAGTACCTTCCAGTTCAAATTAATCTCTTTCAATATTTTATGGATGGACTTTCTAGACTTTGCCAGCTGTCATTTCCTTAAATTGACAAATTATTCTGGGTTCAAAGAAAGAATTTAAAGCACCCAAGAACATATTCGTTCTTGTGAACATCACAGAATAAATAATAATAGTACTACCATATAATATTGATACTAATGTAATTCTACGTATTTGGCATGTAAACCTATGAACACAGAGAAATTACGAATAAGCAGAACAATAACTAAAAATAAGTGGTTTACTTACTTTACCAGTAGCAGGTTCACCAACCAAAGTAATTTTAACAGTTCTGCTTTGCACTTCCTCTTCTTCACTGTCAGACATTGTGTTTTAACAAATTTGCAAATTGCAAAATTCATTTAACAAAATATCGAAGGTAAAGTTTTTGAAACTTTCGAAAAATCCATAAATCCACAGTAAAAAGAGGTTCCAAAAATCTATTTCGTAAGTAAAGGAATATAAGAAAGTTAAAACTGTTGCTAAAATCGAAAGTTAATACAAGTGAATGACTAATTAAACAATTCACTTAAGGTATTTGGGGAAAGTTATGTTTTGCACAGTGATCGCCATGGAAACCATACAGATGTTCACATCAACACATTCAATAAAGTAACAGTGAATCTTACATTAATGGCATAAGGCATACAATACCAGTTTCTTAAATCAAGAAAGTAAAATTATTTCCTTAGTAACGTTCAGCCTGCAACTTTGTTTGCCTACTATGAACTGAAGGCATGACAAACCACAATTTCACATTTATCATATTTAAAAAAGTAAGGACATGGAATAGATTGTAATGGAATGAGTGTTACCTCTGCATAACTTCAACAATTTCAGGATTTCTTAAATTTTTTTAGATTAATCTGCCAATTATTCAGAGGTACTACCTTTGAATTGACATTCTTATTGAGCAAATACAGATCAGACATTTGTTCTTGGTTCAGGGATCCACAACCCAAGAGAAACCTTAGTGTGGATTGTGGATCTTGCAAAGTTAGGGAATACAGCCTATTGTATTCTAATATTTTAATTAAATCAATTAACCTGGTACCGCACAGGGTGGGTTATTTGCTTTATAAATATGACGTCAATTTATAATTTAGGACGAAACTTTTGGGGATTTTCAATTGTTATATTTTGATTTAAAAAATATATATTTAATTAACCTGTTGATAAAACTAATCACTTCTTGAATTAAGACATTTTTAGTTTCACTCATTCCACTTCAAATCCAATAGTGTATGAAACCAGTCACATTTCTTGTTTATATTTAAAATAAATAACAACAATACCAAGTGGAATTAAGTATCATGTCTTATTCATAAAATGGAGTCCATCAAGTGTTCATATATAATTGTATAGAATACTCACTTCTCCTGAGTGCATTTTGTGCATCATTAGTCATTGCATCTGCTTCATCCAGTATAATAAGCTTAGGTCCTGCCTTGAATATGGTTCTTGTGGAGGCAAAGTTAAGGATTTGCCCTCGCACTATACCTATTCCTCTGTCATCTGATGCATTTAGCTCCAGGACCTAAAAATTATCTCATTACCTTTGAATCGAGAATTGAATACTGTTGAAGATGTTTCAACTTTTTTTTTACGTAGCCTGTGGTGTGTCCCACTGCTGGGCAAAGCGGGAGGTCCATTATCTTACATATATTTACTTTTTTTCTTTCTTTTGGAAATAAGTAATTTTGTAAAGAGGAGCAAACAGGTCACAGTTTGGTATCAAAGGGATGGACTAGGAGCCAAGGGCGTAAAGCAAGATGAGAGGATGACCTGAAAATGACCTTAGGACCCTATTGGATAAGAGTAGCGGCAGACAGAAAACATTGGAAATAGTTGGAGGTGGCCTTCGCCGTAAGGCACATCGAAATAAGAGACATTTTATAAGTGCAGTTATTCAATATGTATTGTTTCACTATATGTAAATTTCGGAAAATAAAAGGCTTATTATTAATGGTAAGCAACATCCTGTATGTTCCTAAAATAAAGATAATTTTTAGTTTTGACCCATTTAGATTAGATTTCTGTTGTAGCTTCTAGAAATAAAAATATACCACATTCTTTCTCTCTGGTAATGTAAATGTAAGGCAAATTATGTGTAATATTAATGTACTAGCTTTTTCCGTGGCTTCACTCACGCAAAGAACTTTTTTTATCACCCATTTCATTTTCTAAATCTTTGATTTTTGAAAAATTACAAAACACATGTCCATTTATTTGCTTCAAGGTATATCCTTACAAAGTTTTGAGTCAAAATGTCCAAAAAAATTGTTTTCTGCATACAAACTTCGAACCCCCGTTTCACCCCCTTAGAGAGTGAGTTTCAAAAAATCCTTTCTTAGTGCTCCCTTAGACCTCATATGAAACCTACTTGACAAATTTGAAATCTAGACCCAGCGGTTTGGGCTGTGCGTTGATATGTCAGTCAGTCACCAGTCAGTTTCTTCTTTTATTTATATATTTAGATTAGATTAAAAAATATATACCAACCATAGAATTGAACTGTTGAGGTGAGTACATTTGCTTAGCACAAGCGAGAATAGTTGATGTCTTTCCAGTGCCAGGAGGTCCGTAAAACAAGAGATGAGGCAATTGATTCTCGTCTATAAAACTGCTTACTGAAAGACAGAATATTTTTTTACTCTACTATCACCACAACAACAACTTAACCTATAAATAACAATCTACAATAACATGACCCTCTGACCAAACTCACTTGTTCTTATTATATCGTCATGTGAAACCAAATCGCCGAGTTTGGAAGGACGGTATTTCTCGACCCTGTAATAAAATTCAACAATACAAAGCAGAAAAAAACGAAGTAAAAAAACAGATCCGTCAGTACACAAAATATAATTTGTCGATAACCAATTAATGACAATATTTACCATGGCAAATTTTTCGAAGACTGTCCGACAGTCATTTTTATTACAGGACTCCTCGTTTAGTACAGGAAGACTAAAACATTAATTGAAATTAAAATAAATAAATAAAGGTACAAGAGAACACAAAGAACAGGGCTGATACTATTTTCACTAACCTCCCACGGTCCGCTTTTCTCACACGAAAAGCGTTCAGTCAATAAAAAAGAAAGAGACCAAAGATAAGTCCATACAAAAAATGATTTTTTGTCTCACTCTATAGTTTTACATAGCGCCAAATAACCGAGTTGACAGATGTGTTTTTTCGGTTGTTATTAGTGACGAGTAAAACGAAACAAAAACTAATTAAATTACTATAACAGCATCTCGGTCTTTGTCATGAATGATTGTAGAAATCTTTAAAATTGGCCGCAATCTTGTTTGTTTTGGCTATTTCTACTAATACCTACTGCTGGTTCTACTGATACCTTTACTGCTGATTAAGCGGGGCGGCAATTTGAAAAATATAGATATTCTTAGAGGACACATGAGGATACAACAATGAGTATTTTAAGATGTGGAAGCCAGCTGGATCCGACCCTTATCGTATTTTAGAGGTCAAATGACAACATGATACCTACTGCTGATTAAGCGGGGCGGCAATTTGAAAAATATAGATATTCTTAGAGGACACATGAGGATACAACAATGAGTATTTTAAGATGTGGAAGCCAGCTGGATCCGACCCTTATCGTATTTTAGAGGTCAAATGACAACATCGATGATGTTTATTCCGTTCTAATGTCTTTTTAGGAATCCAATTGGGAGGGTGTAAGGAAGTGACATAAAAAACAAATCTTCACATCATCTGCTTTCTAATGACACCCTAATCATCAAAATCGGTTCAGTAGTTTAGTCAAAAGTTTTTTTTTCCATTTTAGAGGTTGTCTAGCTAGATGACTAGGTACTGAATAGTACTTACTGATTGCTGAAAGAAAATGATTTGGTTTGAGAACTAAAAGCATCGGAGAGTATCTTCTACCCTTCATACATACATACATAAGCTCACGCCTTTAATACCCATTGGAGTAAGCAGTGCATTAGGAGTCTTAGAACCACTTGATGCCACGTTCGACATACAATTTTGAGGGTTATTAGATGAACTAATGATGTATAAAAGTGAAAGATTTTCAGACTTTCGCCTATAAACCTATAATACAACAAAACCTTCGCGTCCTACTTACTGACTTTTGTAGTATGCCCGGGAAGAGTTGGCAGCTGGTACTTTTTAAGTTTAACTTGCACTCCCAGTTCAACGTGGAAGGCTATCTTCTATTTCACTCATTTTGTCGTAGACACGGCAGCACATCTGGCTATACATGTTGTCCTTGACGTCGCCCTTATCTCGGACGTAATAGCGACGACATTCGTATTGAAAATGGTAACCTGACGTGCTGTTGTCTGTTATTAAAAGAACAAATTGTTCTAACACTGGTATTGATTCCGAGCTGATATCGCTGGAGCTTTTCAAAAGCTTAAACTATCTTCTTCTTCTTATCGTGTACCTAGGTATATTCAAGAATGCGAGACGAACTTGGCTAACCCTGGTGTCAGTTTTCAAATGACTTGATTTTAACGACTGTAGTCAATCGACAACAACCAGGACCGACAGCTTAACGTGCCCTCCGAAGCACGGAAACGCTCGTGATAAATTGCCTCTTTTGGTCACCCATCAGGTTCCCTGCCTCTGTGTGCGTCACTTAACCTCACTGATCGGTTGAGATCAGCGAGAGCCGCTGGGTTACGAGCGCTTCAAGCTTAAACTATAAACTTCTAGAAAAGCTTTCTGGGTGTCGAAAGCAGTCTTCTTGCCCCTGCCATGCTGATACCGCGTCGTCGGCTAGACACAGCGTAGCATCCGTAAAAGGCATGGAAAATAGGCATATTCATGCATTGTGTTGGATTAGCTACCAGTTTAAGAATAGGTATGCCTATTCATAAAGTGCATTTTTATGAATAGAATAGAATGCCTGAAACTTTACCCAACACCAAAGGTAATCTATAATTCTTCGGGAGTATTTTGGTTGAAAAAATGCAAAGTTATGGGAGCCAGAGTCCGACTCGCATTTGACTTTTTTTTGTTATAGCGGTAACAGAAATAAATAATTTATGAAAATTTTAACTCTCTAGCTATATCAGTTCATAAGATATAGCCTGGTGAGTAGTGACAGACGAACGGACGAACACACCCTTTGGATACGGAACCCTAACAAGTGGCTGTATAATGAATTACTCCTTTGCCAGTGTTAAATATTAAAAAAAGTGTGGCTGTACAATCATGTAATCCTTTGCCAATACTAAATTTAAAAAAATAAAGGTCAGTAGAAATAGCCTCGTCGAAAGAACAGCGCCCGGCGCGTAACTCTGACACTGACACTGACAGACTGAGTTTTTTTTTACTTTTTTTTTAATCAGCTGCTAGTGCTGGGGGGCTCGAAGCTGACGCTGGGTGAACGAATGGAATGTTGTCGATTGCTTCTTTATAAGGAGACCTTGATTAATGATATGAACCAAACACAGCAATGTACATCATTCCATTCGTTCAATCTAGGGGGCTACCACCTAAGCGAAGCTGACGCTGGGTGAACGAATGGAATGCTGTCTATTGCTTCTTCATAAGGAGACCTTGATTAACGACATGAACCAAACACAGCAATGTACTTCATTCCATTCGTTCATCATTCGGTTAATCAACATCAGGGGGGCTACCACCTAAGCGAAGTTGATGCTGATTGAACGAATGGAATGATGTACATTGCTGTGTTTGGTTCATATCATTAATGAAGGTCTCCTTAAAAAGAAGTAATCGACAACATTCCATTCGTTCACCCAGCGTCAGCTTCGCTTAGATGGTAGCCCCCCAGATTCGCTTAGGTGGTAGAAAACGCAGTGTTATATACTCCTTGGGTGGTAGCCCCCCAGTGCCAATGTGATAATGATAATGGTCTGAAGGCTTGTCGTCGATAGTCGATTGTATGATAAAACAGTTAAGTATTTAAAATAGTTACTATCTATAAAGAAATAATAAACAATCATTAACAATTTAACAATAGAAATCAAATCATTGAAATTAAATACAGGCCATTGCCTGAAGCGGTGATAGCCCAGTTGGCAATGAGCCGGACTTGTAATCCGAAGGTCGCGGGTTCAAATCAAGTTCAAATCCTGGTGCGGGCCTGTACAACTAAATTCGTCTTTTCGGATTTATATACATATTTCTAATTATCACTTGCTCAACGGTGAAGGAAAACATCGTGATGAAACCCCGCCCAAGAAAACTCATTTTCGAAAGACGAGCGGTCCACTAAACCGCATTGGACTATGGCCTAAATCCCCTTCCTTCGTGTTTCAAAAGGGAGGCCCGTGCCCCACGGTGGGGGACGTATATGGGCTGGTAAAAAAAAAATAGCCTGAACATTTTCTGAAAATTGAAACAAGAAAAAGATATTTTTGCTCGCCTTACCCGATACCCCTCACCATTGGTATTTTTATTTAATGTTTCCGGCTACATTTTAGACTGTCCCGATCTAATGCGAAATGCGAATGCGATTACATACGAATAGGACATAGGACCGAACCGCCGCCATTTTGAGCTGTCATTCTGTCAAACTAACTTCACTTCATTACGGTATGCAAAAAAATACATTGAAAAAAAATCAATAAAAAATCAAATTGGCTTGAGTATTTATTTATAATTAGCGTTTGCACTACGACAATTCTTCGATTCCACATATTACTTGCCCTAGATTTAATACTTAATGCCTAATTCTACAAAATTATTCTAGTTTTATGGCTATTTTGTTGTTCTGTCGTGCACAAATAACAAAAACTCTTATTCATTAACAACGTGATAGATAATAATAAAATTAACTCAAATCGTATGCACTCGGAACGAAACTCGATGCGCACTGTGTTTGTCAATCTAAATAGCCAAAATGAATGGGGGCACGGCGGCGCGGGGCGCGGCCGGCGTCTACGAAAAAGTGACGTCCTATCTGCATTCTGCATAAAACGCGCCAGTGTTGAAACCTCAAATACGTACGTCAACGGCGAATCAGGTTTCCACAAACTGTCAAATTTCCCCAATGGATAGTAAACTTTAATGTTGGGAGATAAAATTGAAAATCAATTGAAGAAAGACAGTTTTGGATAGCATGATGTGCTGTTGTGTCCCTGTAAATGTGACATCGATTAAATCTTTTTAAAAATTTTTTGCAAACGGTACTTACGCGTCTGAAGTTAGCAAACGGTAATCGCATAGTATCATGGGCATGGATCTAATACATCGGGATATCATGGGGCAAGCCGGGCCCATGCCCCTGGCGGCAAATTCAAACACGGCGAACCAATACACGCTCATCGTTGTTAACGTAACTTTGATCACGGAGAAAAATTGAATCAGAAAGAGCAGCGCTAGGGTTATGTTCATCAGTGAGCTGAGCGTCTGATGGCAACTGATGATTATGATAAAAACATAGGCCGGTGGCAAGGGCGGCATTTTCCAGTTCATGTCCCGCTTCGAAAAAAAGACCCGGGGCTGCACATTTTAGACTATCTTGGTCACTCCCATCTGGAATTTTTATTTCACTGTTGACAGCTATTACTAAACTACAACTTTAAAAAAAATATTTATTAAAAGTAGTATTTAGCAATAGTTTTTACATACATACATACGCTCACGCCTATAATCCCTAACAGGGTAGGCAGATCATCAGTGGTTCTTGCGTTGTATAATGAAAAGAGGTGTGGTCAGCCTTTCACCCATTACACAGCAAAACCCTCGCATTCCAGTTTTACTGTATACCTGGGAAGAGTAGGCGGTGTTGGCTGGCACATTCTAAGTTTTTATTTCACTCCTAGACTAGCATCGAAGTAAGTTTTTACATTTTAAAAATATATATCATTGTCCTTGGAAGTCTCGTCATATTCGAAGAAACCAAGTACCTTACCCATAGACATAGAAATAAGTTAAATACCACTAGACTGGCTGTTGTCAAATCAAAAACGAGACCACTTGATTTTCGCCATTTTGGCGCTGTAGGCGGCAGCGGCAGAAAACCGAACTCGACGTAGTGAGGCCAAAAGTCGATTAGTCGATGTATTCCCAGCGGGGTAGGCAGGCAATCAGCTCAAGTTGTACTTTGCCTTAGTGCTTAGTACTTTGCCTTGGCAATCAGCTCAAGTTGTACTTTTAATAAGTGAGGACCAAAAGTCGATAAGTCGACTATTTATGTTCTCTAGCGGAATGTAGAGCTTAATTTTTTCTTTTTCCCCAAAAGTATGTAAGTATAAGATGATCTGTTTTTCTTACAGCAGAGCGTCAATTTTGCGTAAACAATAAAACCATTTTCTCACATTAGCATGACTCAAACTAAAGAAATAAGCTTTATCTTTTGCATTAGTTTCAAAAACAATAATATTTAAAGCTGTGTTACTTTATAAAAAGTTAAAGTATGTAATTTTTCAAAACTGGTACTCTTTTTTTCAGTTTTGAAATATTATTCAATAGTTCATAAAGCATACTACTATCCCTTAGCGGGGATCGTGACATGTTTTTAGTAACCCTTATGTATAACTTTTACCTTGAACATTTTCTTCAAATATTGTAGGAACACTACCAAATTTTAACAATTTCCTACTTCCTATGAAACAGTTAGGGTCAAAATGCTTCGAACATATTTCGTGGCTTTTCTTTGATGTCCAATTCTTCGAAACATTCATATTTTGAAGCCATTTTTTTTAAAAAAACTTCGTCGATTGGAAATCTGTTGTAAGAAATTTGGTTGGTTAGGTAAGATTAGTAAACTCCTAAATATTTATCTAAAATCATTTAAGAGCGTGTCGAGCGACGCGCAAATTAATCAAACATTACTTGTTATCTTGAAAAGCTTAGGTACTAAGGTGTGATTACAGTTTTGTAGTATCAAGGGTCTCTTAGAAAATTGCGAGTAGACGGATATGGCGAAACTATAACTTTGTAGTCTACTACATACCCCTAAAAAGTAATCATGGGTAAGGTCAATGTGGGTAAGTCCGTCTGGGACATAAGTCCGTCTAGTGCTAATAACTTCTATTTTTGAATAGCGCGCGTCTTCTGTCTGTATCGATAAAACAGTATTTCATTGGGCTAGCCCGAACTAAAAAACACAGATGTCGCTAGTGTGATAGTTTTAGAATTTATCGGCCCGCCATTTTTTTTGCCATTTTGTGCTTTTAGATGCAACAGTTAGGTGTGCGGATTTTGATAAAAAAAGTTGGTAAGTTGTAGGAATCCAGAAAGTTTCTTTGATTACGTAAGTAGTTAATTGATCCCTTTATCTGTTTGTGTAATTGAATCCAGTAATCGCGTTCTAATTACGTATTTATGCCATTGTGAAATTTCTAACCTCAAAATGTAATAGTTGGGCAAGTCCGGCTACCATAAGTAAGGTAAGTCCGTCATATGCCGGTCTTACCTTATTCCAGATATAGGCAACCTTTTCAGCAGAGACAATTTTTAAACCTTGGGTTACATTATATACATTTCATTTTGGATGGTTATTCCCACAAAAATGAGGTGTACCTATTTGGTTCAACAATGTTTACTTAGTACCTATTACTTAATGTATTTTTGTTTTTCATTTAAATGAAAAAATTGAGAGTTTTGAATACTGATTCAAAACTTTTATCCTTTTTTTGAATACTGACTCATAAAACTTCTATCCTTTTTTCGGTAATTTTTTTTGTTAAACGGCTTTTTACCGTCTTATAATTTCACTTATTGACATTTTGTTACAATAATTTTGAAATTTAATAATAGTAATAATTTGATCTAAACTAACACACCTAAGTTTTAAGATATACTTACTAACAAAATGGATTTATAATTATCCGAATAAATACATTTTCAATTTCAATAAAACCTCTTACTCTGTCATAGATATCTTCGTCATCGTCATAGGGTTTTGTTTCTTCGATATACTTAACCTAGTTTTGTATGACAAAAATACCATTTTAGTTCATAATCATACCTATGCTGTCAGGAACTCAACTTCTTCCTTGTCATCATTCTGTACTGTATTCTGAGAATCTGAGACACATTTTTTTGATATTTTTTTGATATTTTGATATTGCCTTTATCCTTGTTTGAACCAAATTCAGACTGTGATTGTTTTTCAAATTCTTTTTCTTTATATCCGATAGATATATTTTATAGTTTTTTATTTAAATTCTTGATACCTCAAACGGATGAGACTGAATAAAATGATCTCATACTTAATAGAATAAAGATTTTTAATTTTCTCATGTGTTTTTATTATATAATAAAATTGAAAAAGTGTTTGAAACCTCTGACACCCAGGATATGCCGGACTTACCTTAAAAAAACGTTTGGTATCGGAGCATTGTAATTAAAGCCTTATTTAAAACAGGCTAAGGTTCATATTCGAATGACATTCACGATCCACTAATTGAATTTGTCCCCATACGCATAGGATAACTATTTCTGACTGAAAAAACTTCGAATCACCACTAGACGGACTTGCCTCTCAATGGAAGGTAAGACCGTCTACCCGCCATATTTTTAAAAATAAATCGTAAAAAAAAAGCTAATGGCCCTTTCTTCTGCTCATTGTCAATTGCGGGTAGCCAAATAAATTATCTATCGTAAACGGTCACGCAAGTTATTCTACAGTTAATCTCGACGTCAATAAATCCGGTCAAACTCAAATTTGAGAATAGTATGCCGGACTTACCCACATTGACCTTACTCAACAAAATAAAAACGGTTTTGTTTGCCATTGTACGTAACATTAAGTAATATTTTACACTAATATACCTATAACATGTTTCTATCGACATTGTTTTTATCGACTGTCTTTGGAAGCACTAGTGAAATAAAGCAGGCGAATCAAGCGAAATTGAAAATGCGAAAATTTTATCTTTTATAGTCATTTTAACATTACTATATATATACTTAGAAAAAGAGGAATGTCTTCTCGACAATTTCTAATCATTTAAAGTAGAATTAAGACGTTTTAAAACAACATTTTTCAATAAAACAGTTTGTAAAAAAACATACTTGTACATTGACCGATTATCTCCTTTTTTCTGTTTATATTTACAAACCAAGCATATTCTCATGGTCACAAAATTGAATATTAATAAAACTTTATACAAAAATTCACTTAGTCTTTAAAATTTTAACAAAATTTTCATATATTTCAAATTGTTTACAATTTACTGCGTCAAGTTCCGTTCAATTTGTCACTTTCAATGCGTCCTAAAGAGAAATGCTGTAATTTATAGAGGACTGCCAGTCCACACACTTTATGTCAGTGACCTTACCTTAGAATAGACCCCGGATTTATGGTTTTATCGACACTTCCAACCCTATGCTGCATTGTAATATTAACTTTTTTTTTTTAAATTGCAAAAGTAACATGTGCAGTCTCTTTTGTATTTCATTCATTTACTCAAAGAGAATTTAAATCACTAAGTTTTACATTTACTCAATATGGCATAATGGCCTGATGGAGTATCAGCCACAATCCAAATGTTCATATTATTTTCTTTACGAATTCTAAATCCTACTTAGACAGAATAACAAAATAATTTTCTCAAATTCCTACGAGAACGAAACGAAAAGCTAGCCACTTAAAAATATGTGTTTTACTGGCGACACCTTTTAATTTCATTTAAAAAAAACAATATTTGTAACCTTATTCTTATATTATAATTGATGAGTATTTACAATAATAAAACTATCTCTTAGTGTTATGACGAATGTAATCTTCCATTTCCGCCCGTGAGAGCCCTTCATGCGGTTGACCATCCAAAATGGCGCTGGGTCGCTCCCAAGACCACATGACCCGATTAGTAAAAGCTTTTACCATGTCTAAGCGAGCATCTTCAGGGATAAAGTATTCACTACGTGGTTTATTTTTGTCTGTACAGAAATAATACTTGTGACCACTTTTTTTTGACATTTGAGCTACCCAAGGTTCTGCAACAAAAAAAGTTTGTATGAGCTGTCAGTGTTAATGGTCACTAAAATGTGATTAAAATAATGTTTAATTAATATAATAAATAAAAACCTTTAATTTCTTTAAGGAAGAGTAATGACCCAACAGTATAAAATGTCTCATCCCTGTTTCTATTAGGGGTCTTTATTGTGACAGCCCTCTTGACCATCTTCATACTGCGATACTCAAGGTTGTTGATGGTGATGGGAAAATTCTCCATATTAAACAGTCTCTTGGTTCTTATAGGTATCAAATGTGGTTCGAACGGCTTCTCCAGAGCATTGCAGAAGAGATCGCATTGATTAATCCTGTAAAGAAAATATTTTAAGTTTATAATTTTAATCTCACATTACCAAATTAAATTAATTCATAGAAAGAATAAACAAAACCTCTCAGTCAAGGGTAAGTGCGAGATATCGATTCCTCCCAATACCATGGCATCTATAACATGCAAAGCTTTGCTGTGCATCTGATTGTTACCTTGTCCTCTGTATTCTTTTACTATCTGTAAGGATAAAATAATATAATTGTAATATAATAATAACACACATTTTTGAGCGCTCCTAACATTTACCTCTTTTCTGACACGTATGGATTGACAAAAAAATATATAATTTTGAAAATCAGTCCATAAATGG
Source organism: Aproaerema taeniolella (assembly GCA_949987775.1). Lineage (NCBI taxonomy): Eukaryota > Metazoa > Arthropoda > Insecta > Lepidoptera > Gelechiidae > Aproaerema > Aproaerema taeniolella. Next base: position 7,519,897 of record OX465254.1, read on the forward strand.
CGGAGAAATCGGTGAACATACAAAAAAATACATACAGTCGAACATAGAACCTCCTTTTTAAAGTCAAAAAAATATAAAATCTTTACTTAGTGTGTGTTACCCACATTTTCGGTCAGAAATTACTCCAATCGATCGATAATAATGTTGCGGCCGGGCCCGAGTATTCGAGAGAAAATAGGAGGAACAATAAACAAGTCCAGTTCGAGAAAGCTCACATACAAAAAATAGATCGGCGATGTAAACAACCAAAAAAAAAAAAGGATTGCGTAGCAACAAAACAAAGCTGCGTCATCACAGAATACACGCAAGATTGACTCTTGCACGTAGGACGTAAAGGACACAATCCCGTGCACACACCGTGAGAACACCGGCCTTAGCAACGAGTACGTCGGAGCGAACTAGAGGAAACCTACGACTACAGCGCGACTTAGGACTACGTTAAGCTTACGATTCGGACCCTGATCTACGGAAGGAACTTACGACCACGGCGTGATTAAGGACAACGATTTTGACTCTGCGACTGGGCTGACGGCTTCTGTGTGGACCTAGGATTTATTTAGCTGGCTGAATAAACACCTAAATTATAGTCACTGGTGTTTCACTCCGAATCAGAACCCTAGCAAGCAACAATTGGTGTCGGAAGTGGATTTGGAGAAGCCATGCCAGTGACTCAGATTAATTCCACCACCAGCGCCAGGGGAAGGGTGCAGGCTGCGGAGACCATGAGCACAGCTCGCCAGGCCAAGCTCACTGGCCATCGGGATAAGCTCACCGGCCCCGCCCACCAGGCTACGCCCACCGCCCATATAGATCCCCCCACCAAGGAAGCCCTGCCAACCAGTACCGCAAAAGAAGACCCGTCTACCGCACACTAGGACCTGCTCACCGTTAATGAGAGGAAAATGCACCAAAAATCGTTGGAGGAAGAACTAGAGCGTTTGGTAGTTGAGCTGCAAGCAATAAAACCTATGCTGCACGAGGTATAAGTAAGGACTTAACCTTCGATGGGACAGAAACATGGGAAGCCTACCAATCATTCTTAGAAGTTTATGGTAATTACATGGGCTGGAACAGCAAGGAACGCTTCTTCTATCTCGCCGGTCGTCTTCGTGGAGAAGCAAGAAAATGTCGTGAACATGTGTAAAATAAGGCTTCAGCTTCACCCACTTTCATTGGGTCACCTCCTACATTTGAAGAACTGTTGAAGCTTTTGTGCGAGGAACTTGAATCAAAATGTGCCCGCCACTCGTTACGACGCCGAAGTAATTTGCGACCGAAAACTTTTTGGGATCCACAGGAAGTACATTTGTATGACATCCATCGTAGGAAGCTAGCCCACATTCTAATAGAGGCGACAAGCTGGGAAGAGAGAATTCGTTACATAGAGGCGAAGCTAAAGTCTCTTATTGAGGAGGAGTAGCCGATGGTGCAGGATAATCCTAATGAGGGAGGGTTACTGCTATCGGATATAGATAGGAGAAGTTCGCCTGTAGCCGAATTTGAACCCAATAAGGAGCCGTCTCTGAGGAAAGTGCTGCAGCAAGATCAAGGACCGTCAACGGTGGCTGAAGAGGAAGAGTCCTGTGACGAGGATCGGGTTGAGAAGGCAAGTGACAAAGATACGGCAGAGGAGATAGTGGACCAGGAGGAGGCGGAGCGAAGTTTTCCTAACACAGATGAGGAAACGGTGGTGCAGAGTCAACCGAGTGAGGAAGAGTCGCTGCTGTTTGACGCGAGTGAGGAGATGAAGGCGGAACCCAGTGATGAGTCGTCTCCATACGACGGTGCAACACAGTGAGGAATGTGCATTGGAGCCGGCTCAAGAAGAATGGGTTAGCGCTGACTTGAAAGAGGAGCTACGAGACAGTGCCGTAGCAGAGGATGAGTACCAGCTGTCAGGTGCAAGAGAGGAGGATGAGCTCATGGTAGAGCTTGAACCCGAGGAGCAGTCATCTTCAGGGAGGGTGCAACAGAATGAGGGTTGTGCAACGGAGCCGGGCTGTAGAGGAAGGGTTTAGGGAGTATCCTCAGGATAGCATCATGACAGTAGAAGAAACGGAACAACCAGTGGAAGACAAAGAGGAAGGTCATGAGCAACGGATAGAAATGGAAGAAGGGAAGTGTCGCAGTTGAGGTGAGCAGGCATACAGAGGCGTTGTAGTTCCTGTGCCAATGGAGATCCTGCCTGCGAAGAGGGGAACCCTGTTTTCTCCCACCGGTGACGACTTTCGAGACAAGGGCAGTCGAGAACACGTGATGGGGGCTCGTCTCCGATGACGAGTTCGGGGTTCACGAAGAGGTCTCCGTAAACAGGCTATGAGGGATGGTAGACGCAAGAAGATGTCTTCAAGCACCTCGGCTACCGCAAGAAAGACATGTAGCACAACTGCTGGAGGGGTAAAGCCGATGAAGAAATGCGCTCTCTCTTCAACACACTTAGGGGGCCTAGAAAAAGGAAGAGAATCCAACACTATGAAGCCATCACCGCATTTGGGAGGACGAGATACATCTGACCCGAGAAAGATGTTCAGCGCGATGAGACCACGGCCAGATTCTGGAGGACGAGATACGCCAGACCCTGGAGGAGGAAGATGTATTCGTCCAAGGCTTGGACATGCTCGGGACGAGCACGTCTAAGAAGGGGGCAGTGTTGCGGCCGAGCCCGAGTATTCGAGAGAAAATAGGAGGAACAATAAACAAGTCCAGTAGAGAAAGCTCACATACAAAAAAATTGATCAACGATGTAAACAACCAAAAAAAAGGGTTGCGTAGCTACAAAACAAAGCTGCGTCATCACAGAATACACGCAAGATTGACTCTTGCACGTAGGACGTAAAGGACATAATCCCGTGCACACACCGTGAGAACACCGGCCTAAGCAACGAGTTGTTTACTTCGTGGACGTCTAACTGCACATGATTTTACGAGAGCGACTAACTGGATTGTTCCAGAGCCTCTTCCGGCCGAATATAAATATACGGGCGAGCCGCGCCTAGCGGACAACACCAAACAGACCGAGATACCGTCCTCGCCGGCGAGGACCTTCGTCGCGTATACCCCCTCACCTCCACCCCGATTCGCGGTACCGGTACGTACCCGGCCGCTTCTCTCCACAAACGTATGTCCGACGATTCCCTCGCAGTAACGCCCTAAGCCGAGGTTCGAGCCCCACAGGGGGCACCCTTAAGCCTGTTACTTAAAATTTTGGGTTGAGAGCCATCTGCGCTCGCCACTTGCTCGGTGAAGCTGTCAAGGCCATCAGCGGCCAACAGCGTAGTCATTCAAAAAAAAAAAAAAAGCCTAGCGGACAGAGTTGATCTCAAGCGATACAAGAGATACATCGGAGCGAACTAGAGGAAACCTACGACTACAGCGCGACTTAGGACTACGTTAAGCTTACGATTCGGACCCTGATCTACGGAAGGAACTTACGACCACGGCGTGATTAAGGACAACGATTTTGACTCTGCGACTGGGCTGACGGCTTCTGTGTGGACCTAGGATATATTTAGCTGGCTGAATAAACACCTAAATTATAGTCACTGGTGTTACACTCCGAATCAGAACCCTAGCACGCAACAATAATATTATTAGTAAGTTTATGGTACAGTTGGTTCCCAGAAATTGGTAAGCATCCAAATTCGTTCTAATTGGAACCTTATCGCCAATGAAGTGGTTACCAATGAAAGGAATAGACTGTACCCCTAATCAACATACTTCTCCATATAGCAATGTTTTCGCGGGCAGTGTTATTTGCATTTCAGTAGATCTCCATTTGGTGCCATCCAACTGATAAACCTGTTTCCCGCCGCATCCTACAAAAATAATTTACACAATAATAAGCATTCTTAATATTTGCTCATTTTGCTCTTATAAGTTTCCCGTTTGTTTTTTAATATTAAAATATTACCTATGAAGAATCGTAAATCTGAACTACCCCTGGGACTACTCAAAATCATGAAATGCCAGTCATAAACACTTTTAAAGTTTTCGAGATCAGATGCTTTCTCTAGATATTCAGGTGGTTCATTGAGAATATTGTTTTTAAAAGAGTGTATAGATGACGATTCTGGTGGTGGTTTCTTCATAAGACACAGAATACTTGATAAGGTATCGTCAGCAGTCATTCGTTCAGGTTGTGTTCTCACTTTATCTGGCAGCTGAAAGATTTAAGATCATTAAGTAAAATATCGTAATATTACAAAAGAAATTCTTTTAAAAATAACAAGTTATAATACTGACTTGCCATAGTTTCAAACACTGTTCTCTCATTTCAGCTTGGCTACATTCTTGTAAGTTCTTGTCTTTACTAAACGCTGCGATTTTCAGTAAATTTTGAATTTGTCTCTGACCAAGTCTGAAATTGAAACAAAAACAAATTTCAATGTTTAAAATTATTTAACATCATTAGTCAGGTTTAGGCTAATTGTCCACTATTCTAGTTCGACACCCACCTCTCCACTATTGCGGCATCAGGTTTTACATGAAAATTTAGGATTTTTTCATCGGATTGGCAATTACTGGGCGCCAAACCAGAGGAATGGACAAATTACCGTATGGTTAAAATACATACACACAGTTGCTCTTGTAAACATATTCATAGAAACCCCTGTCTTCTTGTATAACACTCATTGGAACTAGTTGTGTAACGTCATCGCCTTCCACTGTGCTTTTCCACAGTATGGAGTTGACAGAAAACAAATGTTGCTCAGCAGGCTCTGTTCCCAGCTTCTTCCACATGCATACCAGATATCGTTCAGAATTGGCTGGCCGCGACGTGACAGGCTTAAATATTGAAACTAGAAAAATAATACAAATCGTAAAGTCTCAAAATTGAGTTAAGTATGGAAGTTTTGAATCACAAACCAGGTCTGCTCTATGCAATATATAAGAAACTAGCTTTCCGCCCGCGTGAACTTCGGGAACCGCGTAAAGTTTTTTCCCGCTAACTCCCGTTCCCGTGGGAATTTTGCAATATCCTGTTGCAACTAAACTTTAAGTTTACTAAGGTTTAGATTTTTCATACAAAAGGATTTTCCCGCTAATTCCCGTTCCCGTGGGAATTTCGGGAATTCCCTTCTTAGTGCACCTCTACGGTACCTAAGCTACGTCCCTTTCAAATTTCAAGTGCCTACGTTTAGCCGTTTAGGCTGTGCGTTGATATGTCAGTCAGTCAGTTTCTCCTTTTATATATTAAGACTATGTAAGAATAAGCAGTATCTTTTGTGTTATTCACATCACACAATTTATTCAGTTGGCGATGAGCTTACTAGGAGTCTCCTGCCACTAGTTTAAGCTTACCCTTTATAAAAAGAAATAAATAATTTTAACTGTAAAATTAATAAAAATAAAGAAGTAGTGTACACACCTTTTTCAAAACATCTGTACATAATATAAATGAGGCCAACACTAAAATGTGTAAACACATCGAAAAGTTTAACCACAAAATGCCCCCCAGTCCTCACAAGCATTAGTGCCGCTAAGCATTGGCACAAGTACAATTGTTTTGAAAGGATCTCCTGAATATTTTCTTGTCCTTCTACTGAAAATCCCTGAAAAATAATGTATATTTCTTAATTTATTTAAATTAAGAGGCTACGCACGTGGGTTAAGCTTCGCTTTGCAAGAAAATGTATGTGATTGTGTCCACTGCGACCCACGAACGCGCTACGCATTCCGACTTGTGTACGCTAACTCTACGCTCACGACTTAAGGCGACTACAGCACCTAAATTACGATTTTATGATGCGTAGATAAGCATGACGCACTGCATTAAATCAAATAAAAAATACTACGGTAATATTCAGGAGATAAACTAGATAAGTAGTTTGCTGCAAACATGATTCAGCACTTTTGGTTCGATAGAAAAAGATCACAAAGTCACCTCTAAATACCAATATTGTGTATCTTTTAAGCTGTAAAAACGATAGTAAAATGCACACAGGAACTTGAATTTGCTATCAAAATGTTCGTGATTGAACACTCTCGATAAGTAAGTAGTTAACGCATTTTTCGATTTAAGCTGTTACCTTTCCATAAATCTCATTTTTCTAACTTTCGAACATGTTTTTACGCACGCACGCTTTCATAGTCCGTAAACTTCGTGTATCGACAATGTTCGCACTGCCGGCCCAGGCCTGTTGAGAGACGGAGAGAGATGGCACTATTCCTATGTGTGCTGCCTTTATCGGGTGCTGTAGTCGCCTTAAACGGGGAAATCCCGCAGCCCGCGATAACCGACGTAGTGTTGCAATCGCGCTAAAAAGCTGGGGGGCTACCACCTAAGCGAAGCTGATGCTGATTGAACGAATGGAATAATGTACATTGCTGTGTTTGGTTCATGTCCTTAATCAAGGTCTCCTTATAAAGAAGCAATCGACAACAGCATCAGCTTCGCTTAGGTGGTAGCCCCCCAGCTACATTTCAATTGCGTTTCAATCCACTTTTTTAGCCCGATTGCCCTGCAGGCCGGCCACGACCAGATTTTGAAAAATCTTGTAGGTATCTCTTCTGTATACCTACAACAGATATGGATGTGTTCAGGGCGTTGTGTAGATTACAAAACTGCTTATTGTATAGTTTTGTAGTAGTAGAGGAGGGGTGGCAGTGACGTCATAAACATGGCAGCCGACGGTTTTTTTTTATTTATTTATTAAATCGCACCTATTAGGTCTATTTTCTTGTACAAAGTGTCGTTTGAAAGCTTATTAAATGTCACTGAATTTATTTTCAAACACCTAATTATCCAGGAAAATTAGTCAAATGAGGGTGAGAATCTCGGAATGAGAGATTGTCAGCTAAAAAAGTTGTATAAACCTTTATTGTAACACCCTAAAGCTTGTCTCGAAACCTACATAACGTAGGGTGTCCGCGTCTACAGAAATTTCAAGGTCAAAGGTCAAAAACTCTATTTTTACACATTTATTGCAAATATCTCGTTTCCTATGGGTTTTATGGTATTTGTACTTATTATAAACTATCATTCCGCCCGGGACTTCGTTCCCGTGGGAATTTGGGGAAAACTATGTGTTAGTTCAGTTTGTCTTATAGTAACAAATAATTTTAAATTTCGCGCCATTTCTACACATGCTGCAATTGCTCGCAGCGCCTTTCGAAATGCAACCCAAATAATCGTTGTTCTGAATGAAGTTAAAATACTCGACACCAGATGGCGCCACTACACTTAATTTCCAAGTTGAAGGGTTAGAAAAGCCCTTATATCTTTAAAAACACGCCCTTTAGGTTAAAACGGGAACTTTCTTGTTCGAGGGGGGATAAAGGGCTCTTACACTATATGAGTCCCTTTATCGTGCTGGAACTCCTTTTTAAGTTTTATCGGCACGCAAATTTTATTAACTTAGTTTTATTATATACTAGCATTCCGCCCGGGACTTCGTTCCCGTGGGAATTTGGGGAAAACTATGTGTTAGTTCAGTTTGTCTTATAGTAACAAATAATTTTAAATTTCGCGCCATTTCTACACATGCTGCAATTGCTCGCAGCGCCTTTCGAAATGCAACCCAAATAATCGTTGTTTTGAATGAAGTTAAAATACTCGACAACAGATGGCGCCACTACACTTAATTTCCAAGTTGAAGGTTTAGAAAAGCCCTTATATCTTTAAAAACACGCCCTTTAGGTTAAAACGGGAACTTTCTTGTTCGAGGGGGGATAAAGGGCTCTTACACTATATGAGTCCCTTTATCGTGCTGGAACTCCTTTTTAAGTTTTATCGGCACGCAAATTTTATTAAATTAGTTTTATTATATACTAGCATTCCGCCCGGGACTTCGTTCCCGTGGGAATTTGGGGAAAACTATGTGTTAGTTCAGTTTGTCTTATAGTAACAAATAATTTTAAATTTCGCGCCATTTCTACACATGCTGCAATTGCTCGCAGCGCCTTTCGAAATGCAACCCAAATAATCGTTGTTCTGAATGAAGTTAAAATACTCGACAACAGATGGCGCCACTACACTTAATTTCCATGTTGAAGGGTTAGAAAAGCCCTTATATCTTTAAAAACACACCCTTTAGGTTATAACGGGAACTTTCTTGTTCGAGGGGGGGATAAAGGGCTATCACACTATATGAGTCCCTTTATCGTGCTGGGACTCCTTTTTAAGTTTTATCGGAACGCACATTTTATTAACTTAGTTTTATTATATATAATGATATTGTAGAGGATTAAATTTTCTACAACTTTTGTTCAAAAATTTTTTTAATACCTTGAACCATTTTCGAGAGAGAGAGCAGGGCGCGCGCAGATTTTAAATCGTTATAGATCCTAAACGGTAATTCTGATTGAAAAACGGTATGAGAAACCAAAAAATATTTTTTTAATACCTATTCAACGATACCCCACTTGACATAGTTCGTCGATTTTCATTTTTTTCTTTTTCACAATATGGCGTCCAAAATCGGCCATTTTGATTTTTTTTTATGTTCATGCTTTGCATGACATTTCCGCCATTATGACGGATAAAACGACGTATCATTTATCAAAATCGGTCAACGCGTTCGGTCTAAACAGTGCCACAGAGGTGCAAACCCACATACATACATACATGAAAATGACGAATTATGTCAAGTGGGGTATCGTTGAATAGGTATTAAAAAACAATTTTAGATTTCTCATACCGTTTTTCAATCAGAATTACCGTTTAGGGATCTATAACGATTTAAACACTGCGCGCGCTCTGCCCTCTTTCTCGAAAATGGTTCAGATATTAAAAAAATGTTTGAACGAAAGTTGTAGAGAATTTCATCCTCTACAATACTTGTATTTAGCACAAATAGCGTAAAACTTAAAGGAAACGAGATATTTGCGAGAAATGTATAAAAAAATCGATATTTTGACCTTTTACCTTGGAATTTCTATAGACGCGGACACCCTACGATATGTAGGTTTTGAGACAAGTTTTAGGGTTTTAAAGGTTCACACATAATCCCTCTGTTATGCTTTCTTTCGTTGCGTATGTGTTATGTTAAGAGTCAACAATCAAAACAATAAGTTCGGTACTGTTATAAATTTATATATAGATATTTAAGTATATGTGTATTTATTATACAGGGCTTCAGGTATCTCTCTTTCAACCTCTCGGGTGGTTAATCAGTCCATGAAATTGAACAACTTCCCCAAGGAACATAGGCAAAATAAGAAAAAGCCAAAATACGAAAATAAATTTTTAAGTTCCCATACAAACTTCATCAGCATACAGCGCATTTTGTATGAGAGATCAACATTTTTTTTTTGGCCTATGTTCCTTGGGGAAGTTGTTCAGTCTCATGGACTAATTAACCACCCGAGAGGTTGAAAGAGAGATACCTAAAGCCCTGTATAGTAATGATAATAATATAGGATCAAAAGTAAAAACAAGAAAAAACTCATTATTTAATCATACCGATCACCAAAATCGTATTTACTCAGAGTCAAATTACAGTAATAATAATAATAACAATTAGTCAAAACATTTCATACTCTGTATAGTACACTTCAATTTAATCGAATAACCCACTCCGAATCGTACCTGAAGGAAGGGTACAAATAATACTAGCGGCATTACCGCGTTGTATGGCAAGGGAAATATGCTGAATCAGGTAAGATTCGGCACAGGGATCTACCCCATTCCTTCTCAGATGCTGCCCTAGCTCCCTGGCGAAAGTCGGCGCTTCCGCACCCCACGCCCCAGCCACTTCGACCGCAAGCGGCACGAAAATATACGAGCCCAACAGATTTTCGTACTTTAGTCGTTTTTGGGACGCAGCCAACTCCGCGGCCTTTCCCGCCTCTCGTTTAGTGCGTGGTAGAGGTGCTGATAACTGCTGATGCAAGTCGCGTCCCATATAAGGCACCGCCCCTTTTCCAATTGCACCAGTGTTAGGCCGTCGGGAAGCTTGCTATCTCTGCGGCTCAAGCCGGGTGGTCCCAGGCAGCAGAGCACCCCAGCAGAGACCATAACCACAGTATTACAATAATTCCCCTACAGTAGTGAAACGCCTTTGACACAGACTAATTAGAGATACTACGTATGCCTTTGATGTCGTGCGATGCCGCCGCCGGTGTAAGTACCAAGCAGATATGCCAGGGTTGCCACGAAACGGGAAATAAAATAAAAATAAAATATTGAGATTGTAAAGTGATCATTTAATCAACATGTTACATTTACATATGTTGTACTGCCAGATATTTACGTGAAACTTTATTTTTAGATGATATTAGTTCTCTATTTAAAAAAATAATTAAATAATGAATACGCATCCGAAAAAACAATCTTATTATAATGAGAAAAACATGAGCATGATGGTCGCGATTTAAATTCTATGGAACTTAGAACATTAAATATGTTCTCTGAAATATTGTTTCCAACATACGAACAGAAATTTTGCTTACATTTAACACATTTGGCTTCTAAATCATTACAATACTGAACAAAGTCATCTGGGGGTACCTGTAATCCACAAAAAGAATCCTGCCGGGTATCATATGCACGTTCACGTAAATAGACATTATTTATTGTTGGTTGGTCAGAATAACTTGACGCGTTAAATTAAACACTAGTTAAATTAATAGAAAAAGCATAAAAGCGTTGTGGCGTTACCCCTGCTCGCGTATTACTGCAAACTCCGCGGGTTTGCCAGCGCCGGCCCGCGCCGCTTGCTTCCCCGCGAGTTCCCCTTCGTTGCTCTGCGCAAGTACTTTCGTTTCACCACTGCAGGGGAATTATTGTAATACTGTGCCATAGCGCTGCGGATGATCTCGTTGAGCATACGGTGTCACGGAAATCTACCTGCGCTTTTAAAGCAGCTCAATCCATGGTAAGCTCTTATATCCACTGAACCACCACCTTTACAAGTGTACTTCACAACAATTTCACTCCCCAGTCTGAGGGTTGCCGCAATCCTTAGTGAGCCGTCGTCTAACATTGTACCCCAAGCTGACCTCAGTCTCGCAACATCACCCGTAAACAGAATGTCAATTCTGGTGCCTTGTAATATGAGTTTATTAGTTACCAGATTGAGCACCCAGTGAGAAAAGCTAGTAAACCGATATACCGCATTCTCCTTATCCCTAGACCACCATGGCGCACGGGCAGTGACGCCTGTATCCACTGCATGTCGTCTGGGTAAAAATTTAGGATGCTCCCCAACGTGTCTCTAATGCTGTTATCTAAGAGGTTTACTTCATTTAGGAACAACTACGTTGCGGTGGTTCGCATAATGTAAACAGGCTTTGGCAGCGAAAGATAACTTTGAAAAAGTGCCAAAGATACATGAGCTGGCTGTTGCTTCAGATGCTGCTTTGTTTCTGGAAGCAATGAGGTCTAACTTTTAAGTGACTCGGGTAGCGCATTTTGAAAGGCAAGACGGGCGGTCTCTGATTTTCATTTCATGAATATAGTTTCGCAGTTCCTCCGCCAGTGATAAAGCAGTGACACTACGGGGAAACAGCTCGCGTTTGTTGGTATTAACTACGAAACCCAATTCCTATAACTTCGATAAAAAAAATGCTACATTTCCGCTCTGGTTACAACTTCAGGGGGTCCACCAATTGTGCCATCGTCGAGATACCACACATTTAGAGTAGCTTTTAGTGACCGTATCAATTTATTCATGGCCAGGCTAAAACGGAGGGGCCAGATTGCTGTGAGTAGCATTTGCTGTGATTGCTGTGAGTAGCATTACACTGCCACGGAAAAGGACACTATGAAGGAATGTTGTCCATCGCCTCTGAAAGCATGCTACCCCTCAATTGAGTTAAAAGCATTCTTTATGTCAACCTTACAGATCACATCGTTCACATGCACGTGGTCCATAACAAAGGCTCTAGTGGCATATACAGGGTTAATAGAAACTCGACGTATTCCTGGCAGGACGTGATAGGGCAGCCAAAATGCAACAAATTTAACCCACCTTATGTATGGCCGAAAGTTAAGTTTTCGAGATTTCGTTAACTTGAGATTTTTTACGAAAATACCCAGATTTTATCATTTTAACCAAAATTTTAAAATATTTGATTATTAGATAGAATTACATTTAACTTTTTTTCAAAGTTGATGGTTTAATAAAGCTAGGAAAGTCATTACTACCCAAAATTCCTTACCAGTTTTAAATCATGAGCCGAAAAGAAGATTCAAAATTTTTCAATTTTCTTTGTAACAGGTTAAATAACGATGCCTAGGTCAAAACTTTACTATGACACCAAGTGTACAAACACCTTAATTAACTTTCTCATTTAATAAGCTATCCAAAAAGGTATAAATGCCAATACAAACTTATGATCTACATCACAAAAATCACTTTTGACTTAGTACAGGTAGAGTCCACCTCACAAAGTTGATTCACTTTTTTCGCGGTTTTTTTAAATTTTTTTGAGTTTCTTTCCGCCTTCGGTGCCCAATAGTGCAAATAATTGTAATTTGCGATACCATGACGGTCATAACTTGATTCGTCTGTCCACAGAATGTAAAAAAAAAATGTCTTCAGCGTCGACATTTAACATAATACGACAAAATTCCAACCTTCTAATCGGGTCTCCCTCTTCTATTAAATGGACAGGTTTTGATGGTGATATGGATGTCAGCCCGATAAATTTACTGCAGACAAGACTTTCCATTGTGACATTCCAAATTAACGCGCTACGATGTTTGTCGAGGTGTTGGGGTCGTCATTAAATCTTTGCAGAATAGCCAGATAACACGTGCTGTTGGGGTCGTCATTAAATCTTTGCAGAATCGCCTCCTCGTCCTTTTTCGCGGTTTTTTTAAACTTTTTGAGTTTCTTTCCGCCTTCGGTGCCCAATAGTGCAAATAAGGCTTCCGCGACGTAGTTGGAATACGGCTAAGAACGAGGAGGCGATTCTGCAAAGATTTAATGACGACCCCAACAGCACGTGTTATCTGGCTATTCTGCAAAGATTTAATGACGACCCCAACACCTCGACAAACATCGTAGCGCGTTAATTTGGAATGTCACAATGGAAAGTCTTGTCTGTAGTACATTTATCGGGCCAACATCCATATCACCATCAACACCTGTCCATTCAATAGAAGAGGGAGACCTGATTAGAAGATTGGAATTTTGTCGTTTTATGTTAAATGTCGACGCTGAAGACAATTTTTTTTAAAACATTTTGGGGACAGATGAATCAAGTTTTGACCGTCATGTTATCGCAAATTACAATTATTTGTCCTATTGGGCACCGAAGGCGAAAAGAAACTCAAAAAAGTTTTAAAAAACCGCGAAAAAAGTGAATCAACTTTGTGGGGTGGATTCTACTTGTACTAAGCCATCGGGCTTTACATTGAGCTGGGGTATCTCTGGCAGGGAAGGGATATATATGGTAGTAAGAAGCAGGATGTTTATCTTGCAGACCAGTCAAGGTGTCTGTATTTATTATTCTATACGTTTGATGTGTTTCTCCGTTTGTGTAATTATAAGGCTGTGGCAGAATAACAGCGACTTAAACCCTCTATAGGTTTTAGTCAGTCTGAGGCCACAGACCAATTTGTCCTTATAACATTATAAATATTGTTCTGTCGTCATAATTGTTAAATGTTTTTAATGGACAAATAAATGTTTTTATTATTATTATTTGCGGTGCTAACCTGACCTAACCTAACTTATTGTTTTGATTTTTCACTCTTAACATAGCACATACGCAATTAATATTTATAATAACAACACCATGCTCCTTGCAACACAAAATTAGACGGGAATAAAATTCTGCATAATTTTTACTTAGACTTTACCGTAAGTTGAGCGGTTTTTCAGTAAAAAAATTTTTTATGAAATCGCTATAAAAAAAATAAAAATTTAGTCAAATATTTTTTTCAAATATAATAGATAGGTACAAGTAGCGGCACGTAAGTTTAGCGCTGACCGTTATTGCGCAGAAGTCAAAAATTAGGTCTCTCGGGGGGCTAGAGGGACGAAGGGAGCGCGGGCGTAGCGTCGATTGGCTAGCTAGCCAGTCGTATTCCGTCCCCCGCCCTGACACGACGCTCCGCGGACTTCTGACTGTACAGTCGCGTTCTAAAATTTATTGTTATTGCCGTTCATTGTTATTGTTTTTTGTTTAGTTTTATTGCAACTTGTTTTATTGTATCTTAAATAAATATTGTCAAATTCTATTATATATTTTTTTCTACTCCCCATAAACTTAATCACTCTGTCATGTATCACTTTGTATGGAAGTCATTTTTTTCTTTTAAAATATCCTGTTACAAGCTATGGAATACTTTAAAATTTACTATTTATTAACGTCTGCATGCGCGACTGTACTCATGCTCAGTTACGTAATATCCTCAACATTTCACTCACTAGTGCTAGACTTACTATTTGACAAAGAGTACATTTAAATGTTCTTAAAATTATTTTATTAAAGTTATAATTGTATTGCGTGCGCGACAGTACCTATGCGCAGCTATCCCCTCTACATTTCACTCAGCGCTAAACTTACGTGCCGCTACTTGTACACTTTAGGCATAGTATTTTTTTATTATTATAAGATGGGTTAACTCTTGACCTCAATCTTGACCATAAGGTCAAAGATGAGGTCGACGATGGAGCGAGTTAACCCAGAAAATGCCTATAAAGGCACTGGTACTCCCACGCACCGACGGAAAACAGCAAGCTGTTTGGCGTTGGACTTCGGTAGGAGGATGGTCGCGCACCAGACGGCCTTTTACAGAGCCTACCACACCGCATGAGACCATAGGACGACACCTCAGATTCAGAAAAAAATGAAGTGTCGTTGCTTGGGATGGATTGCCTACTTCGATTACTAGGAGTATAAAAAGGGGAAGTATGTTATCTTCATACAAACGCACCGCGCACGGCTTGTATGTGTGCGCCATAGTATCTATGCGTCGCCACCAGACGGCCCTTTAAAGAGCCTACCACACCGCATGAGACCATAGGACGACACCTCAGATTCAGAAAAAAATGAAGTGTCGTTGCTTGGGATGGATTGCCTACTTCGATTACTAGGAGTATAAAAAGGGGAAGTATGTTATCTTCATACAAACGCACCGCGCACGGCTTGTATGTGTGCGCCATAGTATCTATGCGTCGCCGCACGCACACTCAACAAAATCTCGATACGTTTCTCAGAGCGCCAGTCAGGCAGGGCTAACACCGCACAACAAGTTTCTTGCGTCACGGCTTTTCGGCACCGCTAAACAAATAAAAAAATGTGTGATAATCGCAGGATAAATTATTGCTGTGTTTGGGTGTCTTAATGATTCATCGATTCCAGAGTTGTCACTGTTCAGATTACCTACTGAACAGGAAAGGTAAGCAAGTCACTTATTCTAGCATTGAATTTTTACTTGATGATGAGATACCTTCTTATTTTTTTGTTGTCAGACAGACGAACGAAGTAGGCAGGCCTACTAGAATGAATTAGGTACTTTTGATCTGGTAATTGATATGCCGCTATTGCTTTGTTCACGTTTAGTCATGCCAATTTCTCTGTATTGTAAGTAGGTATAATAACTAAGTACTTAGCCTATGTAATCAAGGATAATGTATCATTCTAATGGTAGAAGAATTTTCCAAATCGGTCCTGTAGTTTCGGAGTTTATTCAATGCAAAGGAACAAACAATCAAATCTTTCCTCTTTATAATATTAGTGTAGAAGAAACAATTACACAGTAAAGAAACAGGTAAGTTTCAAGTAAATACATTTCCAAAAACGTTCTGATAATTTATTTTTACGAGCAAATCCCACCAAACAACATGTCAAAGTTGAAAATTATACCATACATAATAGTAATTAAGCAATCAGCAAAATTTCGTCAAACCAATGTTACAGTTATTCACGAAACGAACAAAATGGCGCCAGTTTACAAACTACCGAAACTAAACAAACTTTTTCTTCAGCCAGCAATTAGCATTTTCAACCTTACTCGCTGAGAAATAAAATAAAATTATGACGAAATAAAATGGCAAAGTTATATTAACAAATGATTTTTTCAAAAATCAATCTTATTGTCATCAAGATAAGGTTTGAAGAACTGAAAATGAAAATCTAAAGCTCTGAATTCGCAAATAAGATAATTGTACGTATTTCGAACAGTCAAATATTTAAATTTGAAAACGGAACTCTCCCTCAGGTGCGTTCCAAGACCAAATCGTTTTTTTTTTAACAAACAAACCGAGTTTTCAACAAGTTTTCAAGCACGCACTCGATCACTGTGACTGAGGTTGCGTTTCAAATGTTCTTACATAAACTTGAATTAAATTTTTTAAATCAAAGTCGGCTACTGAATCTACCATCTTCATTACTTCACTTCTCAGTTGTTTATTTTCATATTAATTTCGGTACCACGATTTTTGAAGAAAAGGTTACTTTTAAATTATGTGTGACACTTTCTAAAAACTCACGCTTATAATCCCTTTCGGCGTAGGCAGAACGTCATGCGGTTCTGGAACCACTTGACGCCAGAGGGTTATTAGATTGAATATGAGTATAGTAAGAGTCATACACTCTCAGTTTCAACTTTTATTTCAGACTAGCTTTCCGCCCGCGGTTCCGCCCGCGCGGACTACAGGTTATATCGTGCCCAACATTTTTTTTGCTATAAACCTCACGGAGCCCGAGACCTTTCCAATAAATGCAAAACCGTGGAAATCGGTTCGTGCGTTCTGGAGTTATAGCGTCAGGAAGGAAAACCCGACTTATTTTTATATAGTAGAAGATAAGTACTTTTTTTAAAATTTATAAGCCTTCCTTACTATATATTATATTAATAAATGTATACTTAATATATTTTATTTATTATATTTTATTTTATTTCATTAATTTATTTTACATTATAAATGCGAAAGTAACTCTGTCTGTCTGTCTGTCCGTCTTTCAGGCCTAAACTACTGAACCGATTTTGATGAAATTTGGTACAAAGATAGAATAGAGCCTGGGAAAGGATATAGGGTACATTTTATTCCACGGTTGGGCACGATATACTCTGTAGTCCACGCGGGCGGAGCCACGGGCGGAAAGCTAGTTTCTTATAAACTTAAAGCATTTAAGTAGAGCAGGAAACAATCATTTTATACAAAATGACGCCTAATGCTTTACGCTTTGTGTAGGTAACGAAATTGGAATACTTTTTTACATATTACCGTACTAGTAAGCCACGTTTAGGAACGCACCTCTTAATTGCCGAAGCGCTTGTCCGAAAAGAGATTGTTATTAAATTAAATAAATAAAACAGCCAGTTCACTCATGTATTGACAAAACGTTTCTTTTTTTTATTTCAACGCCAAACCGACGAGTCACGAAGCTTGCGGGACCTTGCTCGACATAATTGCTGTTTTAAAAAAAGAAGACTTTAATTTGTTTCCTAATTGATTTCCGGGTTCGAAATTTTATTTTGAATTTAAAGCAGTTTCATTTTAAAAAAAACATTCCGATTTTGAATTCATTTTGTCACTTGATATAACTTTGTCTTTTCAAAAAAGGAATAATATAGGACATTTATGTTGTCTTTTTCTGCAACTTCTTTTTTTTATCTCGAAGCAAAATGACGCCATTTTTTTAACTGTGCTCTAGGTAGACATTTTTCAACGTGGACTAGCTCACTGGCATTTGGTTCTATGGCTCATTGTCTACCTTGTGGTGTTACGACTCTGCAGATTCTCTTGTTGAATTATATAGAGCTGGGTATTACCGTCTCGTATTAAAACATTCTTGTTTAAAAGGTAATATTACTGACAGGGATCAGCTGAATATCAGCGCCTGCACTTTTAGGTTCGTATTACAGAACGCGACTCAGACTCCTATATCCTCTATACTTAAGTAGCAGTAAGTAGCAGTCGTTTTTGTCATTTTGATAGTGAGAGAAAGAGACAGTCTAAGCATTATGAAAAGTCTCATCCCCGTTCTTCCTGCGCTGTTGTATTAATTTTTTTTTGTTTGCTAATTGTCTTCCTTACCTTAGCTCTACATCGTTATAACCAGAATAAAAAAATAAACGTAAGTACCTACTTACAGTTATAAAATCGTAATTTAGACACTGAATTAAAATATAGCTAAAAGTGACAACCCTAAGACAGGTAAGTACGGTAGGCAATTATATCGCGGATTGGGCCGGAGATAGCCTACTGCCCTCTTTTTTTATACTATGCTTTAGGTGTCTAAGAATAAATTGAAGGACATTTAATAAGCTTACAAACGACACCATACAAAAGTAAATAGACCTAATAGGTGTGATGTAATTAAAAACAAAACCGTCGGCGGCCATGTTTATGACGTCACTGCTATCCCCTCCACACTACAAAACTTTACAATAAGAAGTTTCGTAATCTACATAACGCCCTGAAACTGTTGTAGGTATACAGAAGAGACACCGACGAGATTTGGGTTAGAGAAGGAATTTTCTCCGGTGGCCGGTAGTGTAACTCTCACACATGTCTGTGGATGTAGCCTCTCCATGCGTCGTGGTGGGCCACGCTACAGTTGTACATAGTCGTGAGTTTTAATTCGTATATAGTGTGTACTGCAGTGGAAATGTAGAAACATGGAAACATTGTCAAACAAATGAATCCACGCAGCTAAAATGCGCCGCATCGCCGTGCACATCAGTGGGTCTGCGCCTTTAAACTTATGTTTTGAATGCTAATTTTAAAGGTTGGCAAAACATGTCACAGAACGTTAAGTTATTTTTAAGTACTTTTATACCTAGCACCTACCATGTTTTATGCAAATAAAGAAATTATTATTATTAACAAAAATACTTACACCATCTGCCATTAAAAAGTGAACACCTTTATCTTCAGTGTATTTCAGAACCTGTTCTTTTAATGAAATTAGGTTTGCTGGATCAAATATGTTACCATCTTCTTTCACTCCATAGTAAGGGTTAAAAGTTTCTGCAGTACCAGCATAGAAATCAGAAAGCTTAAAATCATTTGGGCCTTTCAGTGTGAAGCCAAAACCTGCAACAGATAGTTTATTAAAGATAGTAAAAAACTTTAAAGTTTTGCTTAAGAAATGTTGTTAAGATTACCTTTGGCTCTCCATCCTTTTCTGTATAAAACATATTCTGAAAACCCACCAGGACCTGCACAAACATCAGCAAAATATAATATTTCTTTTTTGTCAACAGCACTCTCTCCAGTAGGTTTCTTTGGTTTGCTGAACATGAAATCAAACATTGCATCAATGTTCGCCATCTTTACGGCTGCCCGGTTTAGAAAGATCACAGAGCCAATTGTTTCATATGGGTTACTACGAAATCGTGCATTTCTTAAATCTTCATCATCCAAAGTGTCAAAAATAGTCTGAAAAAGGAAACACTGTCAATGACATATAAATACAAAATATGTATCTAAACTTGTTATTTTGAAATAAAGAAAGGGGACACAAAATCTATACTTTTGATTTCAAAACTCCTCTCAATATCTTAGGATCCACAAAGTCAGTTTCATCATTAATGGTCAACTTCTTAGGGCCTCGTTCTAGCCACTCCTCCAGTTGGTCACCCAGCAATGTTTCTTCAGGTGGAGGAGGCATCCAAGTCTGGAGTGAAAACAATATTTATAAAATTATATTATGTCAATACAACCAATCAAAAAGTTAAATGATGCACCACAACTTACTTACCACTTCTTCTTTGGCCTCAGGCTTGGTATCATCAGGAGTCCAGGTAAAGTCCTCTGGAACTTCACCAACTATTGACGGTTTTAAACCCAAACCTCTGCGTCCTTTCTGTGTAGATGCTTCAACAGGTTCAACGCGGCCATGTTCATATTTACCCAAACCTTTTCCAGGCTTGAAACCCATGTTGCTCATCATCCGTTTTGATTTTTCAGAGTAACCTCCAGCTACAGTTTGTTCCATTTCTTGAAATTGCTTTGTATGCTGGTTGTAGAAAGGTCCAGTAGAACTTTGGAAACTAGGTCGTCTGGAAACTTCTCCACTATTTGTGTCTTTGTCATCAAAGCTAGGTCGATAGTCGTCAAACTGGTCATTTGGTGAAGAACAATTCTCACTCAGACTACTACGGCTCAGTCTCAGATTGCCTTCATTACTAGGTTTTCTATAACTGAAGTTTTTTACACTTTCTGGTAATGTTTCTGGGTGTTCATCATCAGAATCTTGCAAAACTGTTGCAAATGATTAAAAAATAAATAACTGAGCCACACTTGAACTATAAAGGGTCGGCGTGTCGGAAAAGGGGCATTCAAAACTATCATGCAATTTAATTTTAAATAATCACTAACATTTATAATTGCTATATTTAGCATAGATTGTATATTTACTGCATGAACGTAGTGGAAGGCTATTGTTAAAATTTTCCAATTTGGTTTAAATAAACGACAACTAACCTGAACCATGAGAAGTAGTTGAGGAAGCTCCATAAGTATCAGCTCGTGGCCTTTTGGCTGCGACGGCACTTTCATCGCTACTAGTGTCGTCGTCTCCCGAGGGATCTGGGTACATATATAAGCCATAAAATAATTTGTTGGATGTCGAACAAAAAAATATATTTTGTTTTACGTTATAAATACGCATCATAAAAAGTCTTCGTGGACCCAATATCAACAAGCAAGTCTTACTTACCAGACAGATTCATTTTAGTAGATCTTTTTAGACAGATCGGGGTAACCGGGCTTGCCTCAATTAAAATTATCTTCAAAAACTGCAAATATTTCCTTCCAAAATATTTCTTAGCTTCTGACCAAATTTTGACATTGGGATGAATGGGGGGACTTGGGAGTTCCCGAACCGAATCCGTTCCCCGTGTGTCCCCGTCCCCGTTCCGATTTTTTTCCTTTTTTTTTTAATTTATCCCTTTCGGGAAAGGCAAAGGAAACTATGTCCATACAGCCATGTCTTCAATGAAAAATCTTCTTTCTTCAACTTAACGTAAGTCCTAAGCTTCTCATGTTCTGCGTAAAACCGGATAGCGTCTGTTTTACGAAAACTGGCGGCGAGAAGCACAACCGCGAGGATCTTTGTCAGTACCAAACGGAGCAGAAACACTGTTATCACTTGAATTTTTCATCACTACACGAATTTTAGTCAATTTACTGCATAATACACTATCACTATTACACATTAAACAACTTTTTCACGCAGAAAACGAAAATTCAATTGACAAAGCAACCGCTCACGCCGAGTTCCCGCCAAAGACCTCCTTTTAACCCAAATTTATCCCTTTCGAGAAAGGCAAAGGAATCTATGTCCATGCAGCCGTTGTTTTAAGTTTTTTTTAGCTTCCCCCTTTGGCCGTAAACCGATAGTGTTTTGTTTACGGAAAACTTTGATGGAACCAAAAGGAGCAAAATATACAACAATTCACTTGAATTCCCATATCACTACACTGTTTAGTGTTAGTTTACTGCAAAATGCACTATCACCACAAAAAAATAAACAACTATTGTAGTAGAAGACAAAAATTCAACCAATAGGGCGTAGCCAGAATGTGAATTCTGGGGAGGGGGGTTAGAGGATCAATCTTCATATATTAGGTACTGTACGTACTAGCACTACTATTTCCCACACATTTGGTTTATGAGAAAATAAGTAAGGTCTGGCGGCCCTGGGATATCCGTCTATAAAGTCTTCTTAATTGCTGTAAATACACTAGTTTGATGTCAAGCTGGCGTACACATGTCCGTACTCGAAAACGGCTAAATACTGCAGCAGAGAAAGTTATACCAAGATTCTCTACATAAATTCTGTCACTGCTGTGCAAAGCGTCTATTAGGCTGTGTGGTCGATGATTCAAAACATTTAAATTACTTTTACGAAGTGTTTCTTTTTTTTTTTAATTTAAAATGTTTGAAATTTGTTGCCTTAGTAAATATTTTTAATAAAACTCAAATGTATTTTAACATTGATTATATTATTTTTATTTATTAAGCAGATACAAATTTAAGGTTACAATTAAGTTGAATACGTGGTGATAGGTTTTCAGCCTTTCATCCTCAATACAATACAACCCTCAAATCCATTTTTCTGGCTTGTACACTCAAGAGCACGTCAAGTTTGACACTTCGGACTTTGGACCAGCCCTGCATTGTATGGCGCGCAGTATAAATCAGAGCTCAGCTTAAACTGGTAGTGTAAAGCGTGACCTGCTCTTGACTGTACAGTACACCTAGGAAGATTCGGCAGCTGGAACATTCTACGTTTTTCTTTCGTCCAGCACAGAAGCATAAAGCATAACATAATGTAATATGGTTATTTTAAAGGTAGGCGCGCTTACCCCATTGCGTTGGCGCACTTACCCGGCTGACCTTAAGTCCAGTAGTCGAGACTTTTGTCATTGAATAATATACCAATTTTAACAGTCCCGATTGTTAAAATCGTTAACTATGTTATTCAATAACAAGTCTCGATTACTTGACTTACTTGTTTTTTTGTTTTCAGTTTTTATTACGCAGTCGGAGTTTTTTTTATTTTTTAAATTAATTATGCTCTAAAGGCTGGACCAATTTTGATAAAATTTGTCACCTACTATGGTGGTAGCTGACACCCTAGATTAACAGACCCTTCATTTATTTCGTTTCTGATTATTCATGAAAGTATGGGAATAGGTCTTTCGATTGGTGTCCATAATTCTGGCAGCGCCACCATCACCAATTTTGAAATGGATTATTGTATCTAATAGTCATGCATTTTTCATTTTATGAAAATTTGCTGAAAAATTGCCAGGGTAGGTGGTGTCCGAGATAAATAAAAAAGTATGGAGCGCTGCCGGGCTTACGTCAGTTCAGCAGCGCCACACCTGCAACTCTGTACCTAGTTATATTAAACTAGCTGATGCCCGAAACTTCGTTTGCGTGTTAATTTAGATTTTTAAATACAAAAGTTTTTTCCCGCTAACTCCCGTTCCCGTGGGAATTTTGCAATATCCTGTTGCAACTAATTTGCATGCCAAATTTCAAGCGTCTAACTTAAGCGGTTTAGATTTTTAATACAAAAGGATTTTCCCGCTAATTCCCGTTCCCGTGGGAATTTCGGGAATTCCTTTCTTAGTGCTCCTCTGCGGTACCTAAGCTACGTCCCTTCCAAAAACGTTTAGCCGTTTAGGCTGTGCGTTGATATGTCAGTCAAGTCAGTTTCTCCTTTTACATATTTAGATACCGAAGACCTGTCTACATAGATAGTCATTTACTCATGAGTTTTACAGTCTAGGGGAAAGTGGTAATAGATGGAAAAAGTAAGTATTGTCTGAAATATTCAAAAAAGTTTGGGGCCATGCTGGAATGACGTCAGCCCAGCAACACGTTTTCTAAACTACAGCTTTTTAGAAGCTCATTTTTTGATAGCAGGTACTTACTTAGAGTTCCAACAAGTTGTGTAAAATTGGAATTGGCGATGTTCTGCAAGTGTTTTTATCACTTTAGGGCACAAAGAAGTAAAGAAGCGGGGCCTTTCGAGATCTCAGTAACCATGAGGTATTAGAACGCTCGGTCAACTCCAATCGAAAAAACTATTCCCATACTTTCATGAATAATTGAAAGAGTATCGACACTTAACCAGAAACGAAATAAATGAAGGTTAAAAATTTACACATTTCCTCCATTGTGCCTGATAAATAATTTAAAGCAAAAAAAAAAATTGCGGTTGCAAGTTTGGCAGGCGTTACGTTATGTTATGCGTTCAAAAAATAGTTCGCACAAAGTTCTAAGGATTGTGTAGGGGTAATTTCTCTGAAGAAGTCTTCTAACTACAATCTATCTGCCTACATTTAAGCTATGAGCAAAAAATTGAAAAAAGAACCCTTCGCATCTTATATTCGAGAGGACTTTCATACAGAAAGTAATTAAATGAGGACTTTTAGCAGGGATGTGGGTAACGGATACAAGAGATTGTCTGATTTCTGATGGATTTCTGGTTTATTATTGTTCTTTTTCCACAAATTACATTTTAACAAAAAATAGTTTGCACTCAAAAAAATACGAAAAAACGGGGCGGTGTCCGAGAGCGAGCGCCACGCAAACTAGCGGCTAAAACCGTGCAACTCCGTAGTGTTGAACTTAATCATATATCTAGTCTAATAAGTAAAATCGGTAAAAACAAAGAGTTAAATGGCGAAACGGGCCGGGCGCTTGCCTCGGTAATGGAGCTTACTCACCTCATTTATAACCTTTGCTACACACTTCAGTGACTCAGGGAGACCCCCCTACATAATCCTGCAACTTTTGCAACTACACGATTTATTTACTCAGTATACCTATTAGCAGTATAGTGTAAAAGTCATACGTAATTTTTTTTAAAGCGCCGAATCATTTTCGATAAAATTAATGAGACCACTTTATTTCGTGGTCTCATTAACTTTCGAACAAACAAAAAAATAGGTAATTTTGGAAATCGGCCAACGGCGGAGTTATCGTGTAACAAACATACAAAAAAATACATTTAAAAAAATAGTCGAATTGAGAACCTCCTTTTTTGAAGTCGGTTGAAAATCGGTGATGGTGATTCTGCTTGAATTTTAATTTTATTCTGGACACAATTTTTGCTTCATGGCCAGTATTCTGATGCCCATTGCACAGTTTAAGGGGCCACATTAAATCGCCTATAACTTTTGAATGTCTAATTTTATAAATGTTTAAGAGAACGTTCGTTTCCTATAACTAGATGCAATCAAATAGTTCAAAATTACAAGGAAGTTCAATGAGAACGTGAACATTTATACAAAAATAAAAAGTACAAATATTCAGTATCAATTTATTCAAAATTATTCTTGCTAACATGCTTTAACCACAATTCCTGTTAATGGCTGTCATTATTATTAAATGAAACTTAGTACTACCAAAACTTTTTGGTACACAAAAATAGCATCCCACTACTCTGTTACTCTTAAATTAGTGTCTTTGTCACTGTTATCAATTTTTTAGATTATTTTCACTTAATTTCTTTAACATATGCGTCAAGTTCTGCATCAAGTTCCTCTGCAGTGGGAACAGGACGGCGGCCGCCCCCAGCCCCGCGCCCGCCTCGCCCGCCGCGACGCCCTCCGCCTCGACCACTTGTTGCTCCACCTCCCTGGTTTCTGGGACCTGCAATATAATAGAAAAAGTCACGTGACTTTCTACATTCAAAACCAATGAGATTTAGCTAAAGCCATGGTGTTACACAAATCACTTTTAGTAACCTCTATTAGAATTCCTCCTGATTGGCCCACCACCACCAAGTCTGCCTCTATCTTCTGTTCTGAAGGTGTTAATTTCTGATGTTGCCAACTGGATATTCATTGCACGCCCATCAAGAGGTACTCCATTGTACTGCTTCATAGCCTTCAATGCATCTGATCTTCTTTCAAAAACCACATCAGCAGTCCCTGTAAAAACAGAAATAACTTGTAAGTGTTAAATGCCATAGTACTATTTTTATCCAATCCAATATTTATTTAAAATTTACTTATGGGTGCATGTAGGCAAAAATGTTCCAAACATAAGGCAAAGATAAGCAATTGGGATGTGCAGGTGTTGTTGTATTAAGGACGAAAGGCAGACAACCTAATAATCTAATAACCCTCGGAATGTTCAAATATGGCATCAAGAAAATTAAGAACCAAATGATGCTCTGCCTACCCCGATAGGGTTGTAAGGCATAATTTATGTAGATCTTCTATTTACTTGTCTATCTGACAAACACTACAACAATCATTTAGATGAAAAATATACAAAAAACCTTGAAATACAAAAAAGTGCTCACCTAAGGATCTGCCAGATCTGTCATAGTGTACTGCGGCACTCTTTAGAATGCCAAATTCAGAGAAAAGCTCTTGAATGTCAGAGTCTGAAACTCCAAAGTCCAGGTTTGATACTAGTAGCTTAGTGGGACCCGTGGTTATGGCTCCAGTTCTCTGAATCATCTTCCTTTCACCAAAGTCATTGAACATGTCATGTTTCCATGTGCTGTTAACATCACCCTGAAATAGGTCGTCCTTCATAGAGCAAGCCACGCGGCCACCCGATGCCTTTTGAGTAGTAATGGATACACCCAATACATGGCAAAACAATGGTTTGTACATGGTACCAGATTTTATAAGTTAATTACAAGATGTTGGACAATAATTTGTGTTTAGAAATACAGATATAATTAATTTAACAAAATGTGATTAGGATCTGAAAGGTCCATATTTTGTCACTTATACACATCACTGGTATATTATTAGAACACAACTGTCCTCGCAGTCACAATGATGTCAACTGTGTCTTGCTCGTGTGATAAGCCTCGTGTTCCGGCCCCGAGCCACGGCTGCGAGCTGGTAACACCCGCATAACCTCTCCAGGAACAAATTTGGCAGGAACCTCATCTCCAGACAAATATACTAATGGAGGCATCATTTGGGCACAATGAATGGACGAGTAGAATTGAACGTATCCAAACACCAAAGCGATGCCTATGGGTCGAGACTGATACAACATTTTGCAATGATACAATTAGGTAGGTAGGTACTTTTAAGTAGGCAGGTAATACTCCTATACCAAGCCATCGTTACAAAAATAGAACAGAGGAACCGAAACACTGCAAAAATAATTCAGTGGAAGATTTAGATGGCAGTCTTGCATTCAATATTCCCCATGAACAACCAACTTCACAGCGGCGTTGTTCGAGTGAAGAGGTCGGTACATTTAGCTTGATGCGTCATTCCACCACGATTGTCCGCCATTTGCAATTTCAAAATCATCTAATTATTGGATTTACCCTGCTATAATTGGTAGATTTGGAAACTCCACCACGATTTCTGCCTCGCAACACGCTCCCGCCGCCTGCCCGACCATTGCGAAAGCCTCCACCTCCACCGCGACCGGGTCTTCTGTTCTCAAATTTTCTTCCAGCTCCACCACCGCCTCTACCTTTTTTACTTGCTTTAATAATGTCGTCCAGGGCCATATCAATTCTATCAACCATTTTCTTGACGTTTGTAACTACTTGTTCCTAGATAATAAATTCCACTTCACTTTTGAATATTATTTTGGAAAAATAGCACAGGACACGTTACGCTTGCTAAATGACAGGCGGAAAAGGAAATATTATTTTTTTTCTATTTTTTTTATAAGTTGCTCCGCGCTGCGCGCTCCTGCATTTCGATTTGTTTGGCAGTATGGCTCCGTTCTTTGCCTATCCTAATGAATAAAAGCAAAATACTACTACTACTTACTACTCCGGCGTGCAACTCCGTGACAAAGAGAATGTAAATTAATCACTGCGTTTTACTCCGTAATTGTAGCTAGGATTAATACTAATTTTTCTTTTGATTTGATTTGTGTTTGGTACACCTAAGTTCTCTCCTCTTAGCTGTTAAATTTTTTTTTGGAACGTATCTGTGGTGACTTTCCCCACATATCGTGCATTTTCTCAAGGTTTTCTCTCTACAACTACAACACGTGAAGCATAGACATACAACTACGTGAAGTTGGCAAACGTAGTGACAAAGAGAGTAACACTGCGTTTTAGTAGTGATTTAAATTCTCTTTGAAGTTGGCGGACGGAATTGCGATCACATACGTCAGTATCATCTACCAAGTCTGTGGCGATCACAGAGTACTTTTTAGGGTTCCGTAGTAATCTACGAACCCTTATAGTTTCGCCATGTCCGTCTGTCCATCTGTCCGCGGGTTTCCTAAGAAACCCTTGGTACTACAGAGCTGAAATTTGGCATGATTATACATATAAATTACGCCGACAGAATTGTAAAGTAAAATCTTAGAAAAAAAATATTTTTCGGGTGTCTCCCATAGATGTGAAAGGGCGATGAATTATTTTTTTCTCGCCAATATCATTGAATGGCATGTCATAGGATAGCATTTTAAAAGATAGAAGGGGTTTACTAAGAACGTTTTTCGATTCAGCTCTCCGTTTGCAAAGTATAATTTTTTAAAGTGAAAATTTTTGTTAAACACAAGTGTCCCACCCCTCTACCAGCTAAACGGTTGTTTCTAAAAATGTGGAAAAATTCATGTTGGTAGAATATACAATGAAATTAAAAGGAAAACTATCACACATAAGTTGGTTCTTCAAGTTTGCGAGTGATAGTCGACCAAGTACCAAACACTGTTGGGATTAATAAGAATATATTAACTAATATACACACATCAAAAAAAGTTTACGATCAGTAGCAAAATCAGGTGTATTCTTTAAAATATAAATTATTTAAAGAAACTGTTTACGTTTTATGATTTTATAATGAAAATGCACTAAGTAAATAAAAGAATCATTATTAATTATTTACTTTTTATTAACAAAAGCTAGGAAATGCAATTTTGGCTTAAATGTAATGTAATGAAAAATTTGAATTAATGAAAAAACAAACAAAATTTATTACGAAAAAATTAATAGTTAGTATAAAATGACTCCTCCCCTGGCTCGCACACATGCGGAAACCCTTCTGGGCATGCTAAGAATTAAGTTATCTAGCATTTCTTGTGGTAACCTGTCCCACTCTTCAATAGCAGCTGCCCTGATTTCTGACACTGTTCGCGGAGGTGGCTGACGGTTCCAAACAGCTCGCTTAAGAGCATCCCACGCATGCTCGATCGGGTTTAAGTCAAGCGAGCCGGCAGGCCAGTCTAACCTGGTGATGTCGTATTGCTGGAGAGCAGCATCAACACGTCCGTTTCGATGTGCGGGCGCATTATCATCTACCATTATGAATTGGCGCCCGTGGTTGATGCGGAATGGTCTGACGTATCCATCGATTGCAATCGTTTTATACATGGCTCCGGTCATGGTGCCTTGATACGAGATTAAGGGCGTCCTAGCCCCAATCATTATCCCGGCCCAAAAGGACACTGATTTCCCGCCCTGCTGAACGGTTCCAGTGGCAGTTCTCTGCCTTTCAGAGTCGCCAGGTCTTCTCCAGACACGGACACGTTGGTTATCTGGATGTGTACTCATCCGCGTTTCGTCAACGAAGAAGCAGTTCTGCCAGATGCTTTCGTCCTCAATTTCTTCATTTTGACGGAGCCTAGCCCATTGCAATCTGCGCCGCTTCCGTTGCTGTGAGTTCAGAGGTGCTCGCCAGGATCTCCTTGCTCGTAATCCAGCTTGGTGTAAGCAATTTCTAATCGTTTGGGTGCTAACTTCGCGGCCGGTGGCAGCTCGCAGCTCTGCTTTCATTTTAGTAGCGTTCATTGTTGGGTCACGGGCAGCCAGTAATCTGATATTATCGCTTCTGAATTGCAGTAAGAACAGTTGGGCGACCACTGCGAGGTCGATCAGCTAAATCTTCCATGCCCTGATACCTCTCCAACGTGGTCACCACGCAGGATTGGGATACATGAACTCTGCGTGATATTTCCCTCGTGGAATAGCCTTCTCCACTTAAAGTTAGAATTCTGGCTCGTAAAACTGCAGTTAATCCTCTCGGCATCGTTACCAACTTAATTTTTTTTGAATAAATTGAAAATATTGATAAGTTGCGACTATGTCAGATTTCTGAATGAAAGCAAGCAAGGGTTGATTGTCTTTTTAAATGAAAAAACATTTGAATTACGAAATTATTTTATATTTAAATTTCATATTTTTAAATAAGGAATCAAAAGATAAAAAGTGATTAAGTTTTATTCTTCTACAATAAAAATTTTTAGCACTTTTCCAAGTGATCGCAAACTTTTTTTGATGTGTGTATGCACTAGCACTAGTTACTAGTTAGGAGCAGGCTTGAAAGTGGGAGTATGATCTGGCACCCTCATGAAGCGAAGTACGCATTCATGCTTGAAAAGCTACAGAACAAGTTTTTGAGGTATCTGTACTTAAAGGAATATGGGGTATATCCATTTTTTCCACTAAAGTATCCAACACTATTCGTAATGGGGATGGTTGGATACCATTAGCTAGAGGTTCGACGTAACTTAGCCTTAGCTAAGTACGTCTTTAGTGTATTTCGTGGGAGAATAACGGACATGAAATTACTAGAGTCTTTAAAAATGGTTGTACCTAATGCTAGACTCCGACATGGGCCAAGATCCCAATTATTTGAATTGCCTCACGCAAGGACAAATCTATTAAAATTTTCTCCTATATCGAGGGCTATAAGAATATTGAATGAAGTGGCTTTAATTATTGATTTATTTATATGCTCATTGGATGAATTCAAAAAGGTAGCATTACAACATTTGTGTTATAATAATTGTACTATACGTCCATAACATTGTTGCAATAGGTGAATAACCTGTAATGGTGATGTTTATGTATTATTAATAAATAAATAAAACATAAATAATAATAAATAAATAAATATTAGATCCTTGGTACTACAGAGCTGAAATTTGGCATGGTCATAGATATTAATTCGCCGACAGATCTAAACCATAAAATTTTGGAAAAAAAAATTTTTTTCGGGTATTTTCCATACACGTGAAAAGGCGATGGATTTTTTTTCTCTCGTCAACACCATCGAATGGAATGTCATAGGATAGCTTTTTAAAGATATAACGGGTTTACCAAGAACGTTTTTCGATTCAGCAGTCCGTTTGCGAAAAATTATTTTTAAACAGTTTTTTTTTGTTAAAAACAAGTGTCCGGGGGGACACTACCAGCTAAACGGTTGTTTCTAAAAATGTGAATAAATTCACGGTTATAGAATATACGACGAAATTAAAAGAAAAACTATCACACATAAGTTGGCCCTTCAAGTTCGCGAGTAATAGTCGACCAAGTGCCTAACGTTTTTGGGATTAATAAGAATATGTTTACAAAGTTCCACGCTAAAAGTGAGGCGAGGTCGAAAGCCAAGCTGTAACATATTGACATTTTAGGTGTTGTCAAATAGGCTTTTGGATGTGTTAATTACGAAAATAACATCAAAATTATTTTAGCAGCAGGTTGATATTATTTCTAACAATAATATTGTCGCAAAAAAAAAACATAACAAAAGAAAACAAAAAAAAATTGCATTTAAAAAAAAAATTACTTGCATTCGGTTGTGTTTAGATCGAAACTAAAGTTATTTCTGAAACTACAAACTCTTTAAGAGATTTGTTTTTTGATACTATAGTATTTGGAAATTTTAACATCGACTATGACTAGTGATGAAAGAGACTCAGTCTTTTAAAGATTTTAATAAAGACTCGCCTTATTTCTGACGCCTAACAACTGACTCAGTCTTTTAGTCACCTTTATTCATAAGACTAGCTTTTTTAAAACTGAGCTGTTATGTTACTTAAACAGCTTAAAGGACTTTAAACTACTCATTGTCTGGGAAGTCGACAGTCGTAAAGTATGTGTTGATAGAATGTAAATATCTAATTTTATCCCCTTGTTAAATTTTATCAAAATGTATTTAGTGGTTTAGGCGTGAATTATACCGTTTGGTTGATAGGTTACAAGAGAAATATTCAATATCACACACAAACTGCGGTGCGAGCCCTTTTGCATAAAAGAACTAGAGTCGTTTAAGTCTTTGAAAATCAGCTGGAGTTGGTTAAGTCTTTCAGTCTTTTGAAAATAACTAGAGTCGTTTCAGTTTTTAGTCTTTTAATAAAACGACTAAGTCTTATTAATAAAAACTCGAACTTTCAGTCTTAATTTTAGAGTCAAGTCCTGTAAGATGGAGGCGAGTCTTTTTAATAAGCCTTTAAAGACAGTCTCTTTCATCTCTTACTATGACCGTAACGATAGTACACCAGTTTTAAATGAATACGTAATGTAAACGACATCCACGCGAGGTGGTTCTTAAACAGATGATTTTTTTCATTGTCCTTGTGGCGCTGGAATTTATAATTCTCCTTTAGTTACCTTCTTTCTTTGTGACCTGGTTTTTTTTGACATTATTTGCGATTTGACCGTCAATATACTCGTAGAATTAAGAAGCCAGCTGCATATTTGAACCATGCTGCTACGGAACCCTACGATGCGCGAGTCCGACTCGCACTTGGCTGGTTTTTTATAGTGGCGATCACGCAGATTGCCATAATACAAATTTTGGCTGGCGTAATGCCCCAATGGGTCGATCGCCAAAATGAAAAAAAAAAATAAATGTTTAGTCTGTGAATTCTTGTTCTATCTATTCTAGTTTTGTATGTTGCAGTCTTGTGAAACTCCATACAAATTTTCTAATTCCAAGGGACGCTTCCCAAGCTTTTTTTTAATGCGGTAACCCTAAATTTTTTTATGGTAACACCATGCTGTCAGATACAAAAATTTGACAATATGGCGGATAACTGGCGTCGCGTGGTCTTTTCTTGGCTCAATTAGTTTCTTGTTAGTTTCTTCTACGTCATATTTTGCACTATTTTTCATATGATAACGTCGAGTTCTAGCCTCAGCTCCTCCGTTTGTTTTGTGATGTAGTGTTCCCTACGTAAAAAGTGTAATTTTAGTCTCATTAGACAGAGACTCCTTACGATTTTGTGCATTTTGGGTCGGCGTGTCGGAAAAGGGGCAGCCCACGAGACACTTGTGTTTTTATTTTATCTAAACTAAACTGATCGTTAATGAGTGTCGGCAGCCACAGTACCTGTGAAATCTGCGGTGTGAAGGAAAGACATAGTGAAAAGCAAATATACTTTGCTAGATTTCCTATAGATGAAAACCGGTAAGTTAGTTTCGGTCGGGGCGTGTCGGAAAAGGAGCATCCCACGTAGGGCTGCCATCTCTAAAACCTGCCCCCCAGGACCGGAAGCGTAAGTTCCCCGGGTTTTGAAGCTTTCACCCCGAACATTTCAATACTTTTTTCATTCACTTACATCTTGATTAAAATGTATTTTACTCCGTACTTAGACAACTTTATTATTATTATTTAAGGGGTTCGAAGGGTTGGGGTCAAGCGTGCAAGCCCCCGTGTCACTGCGACCTTGACAGATCTATTGTAACAGTACCCTTCTGTGTTATCACAGTACGTCTTGGAGTCCTATGCCAACCGCGAATCTGGCTATGTCCTTAGCGGGCACATCCTTAATATCTTGGTAGGATAAGTTGTGGCCTCCAAGGTACCGATTCCTGCTGCAGTGCAGTGCGCTGCAATCACAGATTACATGAAGAGACGTTTCGTCAGCTTCATGACAGAATCTACATAACTTGGTCTCGGTGAGGCCCATGTTGTGTAGATGTTTGTTTAGTTTATTGTGGCCAGTTAGAATCCTAGTGAGAATTCTAACGTTGCCTTTGTTCATTGCGCGCACTGACTTTGACAATTTCTCGTCGAAGCCCTTAATGTAGACAACTTTAATTTTAAGCCTCTTTTGTTGCATGAAATAGTGTGTTTAATCGTTCTTGTGAAGAAAAGTGAGTAATTTTGCTTTATTTTTTAACCTTTTTTTTAACCGGTTGCACCCGGACTACAATTTAATCCCCGCCCGGACGTCTTCCGAACTAGGACAAATCCGGGGAAACCCGGACGGATGGCAGCCCTAATCCCACGAGACGCTAACCGTTACTTTATATTTACTTCAATCTTTCCGCTTCACATCAGGTTCACGATCTCTTTTTATCTGAAGAAGGGCGCTATGCATAGTCATAGAATATAGATGCTGTACATGAATGGTATCAGGCATAATCTAAACTTCAACCCCTCAAAATGCAAGATTATAGAATCTGCTTGAGAAAGTTTAAAGTATATTAATTTTTAGAGATCTCATTATTGAGGTCTGTAAAAAGGCAAATCAATTATTGGGTTTTATTGTTCGTCAGCCTTATTACTTTCAGAATCCTAAGTTAGCTACAATGCTTTTAATGTATACATTCCAAGTTGTACTGAATACAACACTATTGTATGGGACCCTAGTGAAGCTAAATATATCATATTAATTGAAAAAATCCAAAAAAAATTGCTTGTTATATGTACATAAAGATTTTGAAGTATTATCTATTTCTATACTCTTCTGTATTTGTTTATGGCTCATCATATCAGCCTATTGCAGTCCACTGCTGAACATAGGCCTCCCCCAAGGTGAGCCACTTTGCACGATCCTCCGCTGTTTTCATCCAGCCACTACCCGCTATCTTCTTTAGGTCATCTGACCATCTGGCTGGGGGGGCGTCCTACACTACGTTTGCCAAGACATGGTCTCCATTCAAGAACCTATCTACTTCAACACTCGTAGGTTCTGCGACAGACATGGCTAGCTCACTGCCACTTCAGCTTGCTACACTTTTGGATAATAATGGATATTATTACTCCGGTTTTCTGTCGGATGACCTCGTTTCGGATTCTATCCCTTAGCGAGATCCCGAGCATGGAGCGTTCCATTGCTCGCTGAGCGACGTGCAATCGGTGGGCCAACCTCACTGTCATGTTCCATGTTTCGGCTCCGTAGGTCATGACTGGTAAGACGCATTGATTAAAGTAGAATGCATTGGGTTTTAATGTTTATGGCTTGGTTGGGTTTAATATTCTGGAACTGAGGAGTAAATTATTTTTTATAATTCATTATTGCAACCTCTTACAAGCTAGAATTTACAACCCTAGCGCTCTCGAAACTTTACATCTGTTTGTGCCGGACTGATACATACGAGGTGACGCGACGGACAGGCATAGTGAAATAAAACTAAGTTTGACACTTACCTTCCAGATGCAGGGAATGGGTAAGAGTGGTAGGCAAAGAAGGTAAATACTATTTACCTATTGAAAAGCTGAACACGTTGAAGACTGTCTCTTCAGAACATTTTTAAAAAAAGGATTTTAAAAGAAAAACAGGCCGCCTCAAGATGAGTGCCGTACCCTCAAAAAAAACTTGATGTTGCCACCATTATCAGAAGAGCTACTTACAAATTTCTCATTACATATATTTGGACCTGACAGTGGTAAGTTTATATAAGTCTTTTTCTTATTATGTGGTCATTGTATCATTTTAATTCTTCTTTAGCTATACTCTTTGACATTTTTTTACTGCACATTAAAAAATATATATTACCACTATTATACATTAAACTATCTATTGTAAAAAGTAAAACTTCAAAGAAGATCTTTACCTAGTTTAAAATATTTTTGTGATAAACAGAAAAAAAAACATACAAACAAAAAAAAAAAAATTTCAAAGATCATAAACTCAAGCCTATACATATTCCCTGACGAGGTAGGCAGAGCATCAGTAGTTTTCAATATCTATTATTTGAAAAGTATACTAAGATATGTATAATTTTTCTGGTTTATGTCTACTTGGCCTATCATCCTCTTTCAGCTTGGTGTTGATTTATAGAATAATATTGTTTTTGTTAAGTTTCAACTAAAGTTTAAATTGGTTTCTTCAGAAAGGCTCTTATGATTTTGACCTGTCTCTATTTTTGAGAGCTAGTTACATCTTTTTGAGAAATATCTGACAAAAATATTAGATAAAAAGTTGTATTTTATTTGTTGTTAAGATTAATACTTTCCTAATAGGTATTCATTAACATTTTTGAAGTTTTTTGTTCATCATTGTTTTATAGGTCCACGGGCAACCTCACAGCAACTTGACCAGAGTAATCTGTCAACTCAATCAAGACAACCTGATCAACCAAATCCTGTCGAACCAAGTAAGTTTTCGTTTTATTTTTAATGATGGGATTTGGGTTTTCATGGTTATTTTTCGGTTTATAGTGAAAATACTGTTGATATGGCCCCTGCCATCTTGCATTTTCTTGAACCTATCGTCCTCTTTCAGCTTGGTTTTGATTTATAGAACAATATTGTTTATGTTAAGTTTATGTTAAGGTTAAATTGGTTTCTTGAGAAAGGCTCTTATGACTTTGACCTGTCTCTATTTTTGAGAGCTAGTAACATCTTTTTGAGAAATAACTGACAAAAACTTTAGATAAGAAGTTGTATTTTATTTGTAGTTAAGATTCATAAATATTATCGAGAATTTACTTTATACCTATATTTATTCTGATTGTCCTTCGGCAAAGGCTAAGATTAATACTTTTCTAATATTCATTAACATTTTTGAAGTTTTTTGTTCATCATTGTTTTATAGGTCCACAGGGAACCTCACAGCAACTTGAGCAGAGTAATCTGTCAACTCAATCAAGACAACCTGATCAACCAAATCCTGTCGAACCAAGTAAGATTTCGTTTTATTTTTAATAATGATAGGATTTTTCTTTTCATGGTTATTTTTCAGTTAATAGTAAAAATACTGTTGATATATTCAGTAAACAGCCTGTAGGGACAGCTTAGCAAAAACTGAAACCCACGCAAAAGACAATTTCTATTTTAAACTAAACTTTACAATCTTGCAAGATCCGGCGTGGATGTTATACTTGTTTGGATTCCAGACCACAGTGACATAACTGGAAACAAAACCGCTGACTTATGTGACAGACAGACAAATCGTTTATTATGTGCTAAGGAAGCTATACAATTAGGTTGTAATAAAAATATAAAATTTCACGAGGGATGTCCGTAGCTGTCCCGAGGGAATTTCATGAAATTATCTATACATATTATAAAGAGGAAAGATTTGATTGTTTGTTTGTTTGCATCGAATAGGCTCCGAAACTACTGGACCGATTTGAAAAATTATTTCACCATTAGAATTCTACATTATCCGGGATGGACATAGGGTACATGAGTTTCCCGAATTCCCACGGGAACGAAGTCCCGCGCGAGAAGCAAGTACACAATAAAGCTTTCTCTTGAATCACTCCGTCCATTCATGAAAACCGTAAGAAAATTAAGTCGTTTTTGGGTTTCTCGCATTTAGATAGACAGACAGACTTTTTTTATTATAAGATGGGTTAACACTTGACCTCAATCTTGACCATAAGGTCAAAGATGAGGTCAACGATGGAGCTTGTTAACCCAGAAAATGGCACTGTGGTACTCCCACGCACCGACGGAACACAGCAAGCTGTTTGACGTCGGACTTCGGTAGGAGGGTGGTCGCGAACCAGACTGCCCTTTACAGAGCCTACCACACCGCATGAGACCATAAGATTCAGAAAAAAATGAAGTGTCGTTGCCTGGGATGGATTACTAGGAGGCAGGTCTCACAGACACGACAAGAGACGTTGTTTTATAAAATGGTATGGTTATTATTTATATTGCAGGTTTTCGCCGCAATAACCTCGTCGTACGCGATGTGTCCATCGGTGATGTGCCGATTGTTCGACGCGCTACGACATTGTGCCGCGCGACATTTCCCAAGAAACGCAGAAGTTAGATACTCAGTCGTTTCGGGGTTCATCTTCCTGAGGTTCTTCGCCCCCGCCATACTTGGGCCACGGCTTTTTGATCTCACCACCGAGCAGATTGTAAGTACCTAGCGTAAGATGGAATTATTTTTTTAACACAAGACTTAGACCTGTAGACTTAGACTTAGGAGACTCAAGTTTCTACACTTAAGTATTTATTG
The DNA here is from genome assembly GCA_949987775.1 of Aproaerema taeniolella. Taxonomy (NCBI): domain Eukaryota; kingdom Metazoa; phylum Arthropoda; class Insecta; order Lepidoptera; family Gelechiidae; genus Aproaerema; species Aproaerema taeniolella. The sequence goes on from OX465254.1 coordinate 7,557,144, forward strand.
TCTATTTCTCTCACTATCAAAATGTCAAAGACGACTGCTAGTGGCAATTTATCACGAGCGTTTCCGTGCTTCGGAGGGCACGTTAATCCGTCGGCCCCGGCTATAGTCAATTGACTTCAGTCGTTAAAACCAAGTCAGAGGCCATTGCGCGGTTAAAGGTTTGAAAACTCTGACACAAGGATCAGCCAAGTTCGTAAGACACTTGACAGCTTACAGTGGAAAAAGCTTACAGTGGAAAAAGAAAAGGGAGGTCATTGCCCTGCAGTAGTAGGTCACCACAGGCTTATAATACATCTCAGTAATAATTTATTGAATGCGTATAATAAACCCATCTATCTATAACTATAAGTTGTTGTAAATACCCCTAGGACCCCCAAACGAACTGGACGTTGACCCTGATCTCGAAGACAATCCAGTCGTTGGGCAACTTAGTGAGCAGCCGGTCCGCACAGCAAGTGTGCAAGGAGGAATACATGGCCGAACTGTACCGCAGCTTCTGCACACCCAGACATGTTAGTACCACTCGCTTATCTTCACAGATGTCCTTAATCCATATTGGGTAGACATAGATTAAAAATTATCTCATAAACTCACTCCGAATAACTTTTTAATATGAAAATTACATTTGACAGCCGGTTTGGTCGAGTGGTAGTTGCGCTGCCTCTTGATCGACGGGTCCTGGGTTCGATTCCCAGTCCGGGCAAACATTTGTCTAAAAAGCAAATGTTTGTTCCCGGATCATGGGTGTTCGTGTGTGCCTTTATGTGTGTTCCAAAGGGACCCACGACACAAGAGAAAACCTTAGAGTGGGCCTTTGAGTGTGTAGCGTTTATTTATTTATTATTATTTTATTTACAGAGATGTCGTTAATCCATATTGGGTAGACATAGAATTAAAAATCACCTCATAAACGTCTTACTTTGAATAACTTTTTAATTTGAAAATTACATTTTATTCTTTCATTACTTGCTATGATAAGATATTACTTCTTAGCAATAATGGGGCCGCCTTTTGTACCCTGACATAACTTTCTGTATTAAAATGTAACTACCTTATTTGTGTTGGAGTGCATTAAAGTATATTGTATTGTACAATCTCGTAGAATTTGATCTAAATGAGAAAGCCCGTAATCAATACAATGTTTTTAGATGTATTTCTAAATAGAAAGGGCCTCCGTCTAATAATTGAAAACTTGCTCAATAAATTGTGTAATAGAAATACTTTTCAAACTAGTGTTTTTTTTTATTAGTGTACCGCAGCTTGATAAAATAATTTTTATTTTTCAGGTGCAAGCCATAAAACAGTTTTTTAGAAATTATCTCCACGAGTTCGGACACACAGAACAACAACATTCTAGAAACACCAGTGCTACTTAAAGAGGGGTAAGATTCCAAACACTTTGTTTAAAGACAGTAATAGACAAAAAGAATACGAGACTCAACATGGTTTGTTTAATGAAACAAGTCACTCTCATCTAAAGTCATTCTAAAGCAATACTTATTGTTCATGCTTATCTGGAACAGATATGGGTATGTATTACAAAAATATAATGTAATTTAGGGGGGCTACCAAGGGTCTTGAAGCCGATTTCGACGCGTCGATATCGTTATCAATCTCATACATACTTTGCTTTTGCAGAATGTAATTATCACCTAATGTGTTAACCAAATGCAAACAAAGTACTTCATCGTTCAGTCAAAATCGTTATCGGCTGTCAGCAGTAGTAGCTCCGCTGTGCCTTAGTTATAAGTATATAATTTAATTAAATTGCTTGTACGTTTGTAGAACAATGATCAAGCGGTCAGGAGGCGTTCGCTCAGGCGCGGGTTCGCCGAGACGACGCTGGACACGCGCGGCGCATGCGCACGCCAAACGGAGACATTTTAGACTTACCAGGTAATTTTACTTAGACCCTTCAGACGACGCCAGTCTCGAAGACTAATCAAGCACGACGTTAAACTAATTAGCATAACTTTAGGGTGTAAAACTCCCCTTGAAAAAAACGAATTACCATCGCTCAAAATATATGCAATATGGAGCGGCGAATTTTTTTTTACTCATTGCGACATATTTTCCTTGGAAAAGTTGTGTGGTTCCATGAGGCTAATTACTCCCTGAATATCCGCTAGTTAATTTAGACCCAAATCACAGAAGTCTTTGAACTATACATATTTAAGTATTGATTGTCTCTTTCTCTCATTATTATAATGACAAAGACGACTGCTACTTAAGTACAGACCAGAGTCTGAGTCGCGTTCTATAAGCCCTTAGTCATTGCAGGACCAGAGTCCGAACCATGTAATTCCGTAATTGGCAATAGTTTAGGTTATAAGCATAGGTATATAAGTATTTCTGTATTGCTGTGGATTTTAGTTAATAAATAAAATTCAAAATACTATGTACAGGCTTCGTGAATATTGCAGTTAACGTTAATTAGTTGTAATATTCCCAGCGGCTAACCTAACCTAACCTAACCTATCCTAAACTAACATGATGGAAACTTGAGATGACATTTGGCAATGGTCTCTTGGCTGCAATACTGTAGTCAATCGATAACAACCCGGACTGAAACAACAATTCAACGTGTCCTCTGAAATAATAAAATTATAATATATTATGTGTGATTTAATGATAGGACAGGAAATGTCTACAAGTATTAATATTTCAATTACTTTAAATAGTATAATTAATTTGTTTTTTACTTTTCATCGCTAATTTTTATAAATTTTATAGGTCAACCACTAGTGCCACAGCCTGAGCATTCTGGTCAACCATATCCTGTCGAACCAGGTAAGTTTTATTGTACTTGTATTTTGTAAGCTATCGAAGTCACGAGCATAGATTATCATGGTTTTTGTTCATACCACCGAGCACATATCCAACAGAGGTGCAATATAGGGCGGTCAGCTTCTCACAAGACCTTTATGATTCTGCACCGCCATTGACGTGTCAAGTGGTAGTGGCGCCACCTCTTGATCGACCGGTTCTGGGTTCGATTCCCAGCCGGGGCAAATATTTGTGTAAAAGCAAGCACTAAGGGATTTTTTGATGTTTGTTCTTGGGTCATGGGTGTTTGTCATTGTCTTTATGTATTCCCAACTCTTAGGGTAGGGTTTTTTTTTTTCAAATAAAATATAGGACTAAGTACCCGGTATACCCTATCCAATAAAAAAAGAATTATCAAAATTGGACTACTCTGTAATAATAATTGTGTAAGTTATGCGTGGTCATACATTTAAAAAATTCTTGTCTATAAAATTGGAGGTCCTGATTCACTGACTCATCAACGCCTAGCCCGAACCCTTACACCTACAAAGCTGAAATTTGACAAAAAGGTGTCTTTTATGTACAGGGTCAACAGCACATCATGCTATCCAAAACTAAAATTTCTTCAATCGATTTTCAATTTTATCACAATTAGGGTTTATTGTCTATTGGGGAAATTTGACAGTTTGTGGTAACCTGATATATCTTGACTGTACATAACGTTTTTTGAGTTATGTTTTTTGAGTGTGTACGCCGTTTATTTATTTGTATTTGTTTATAGCCTTTGAGTGTGTAGCGTTTATTAATTTGTTTATTTGTATAGCGGCGCGCGGTTACGGCACTAGCTCAATCTCTCTTTTTCTGGCAAGCAAGATATTACCCCACCTTACGTCAGCTATTAATAAGAAATAATATAATTTTTAACTAATTTTCGTTCAATTCACATCTACTGGTTACGTACTCAGTTACTCATACGTACCACATTATTGATGAAAAAACAACGCAAATAAACATGAATTTATACTTGATTTCAGTTGCGTCGACTAGCAAGGAACAATGTGTGCCATTGACAATTAGGAGAAAATCAGCTATGATTGATAAAGGTACGTGAAAGAAAATTACTACACATCTTAAGTGTGTCGATCCATGCATGCATGATTCCAGTTTTTATAAATATTCAATTTTCATCTAAAAACTATTTTCATGGTAAAAATGTAGTTAGCGAAAATTAAGGATGTGAATTATCCTACAAAAGTAAACAACTTTCCCTAGGAACATGGGTAATTGCTTTTCCATATGAAACCAAAAAATATTTTTTTAAAAATTTCATTGTACTGTTTTATGAGCCTGGTTTCATCACCCTGTAAAATTTTGCTGAGTCTTTTTCTTGGTCGTTTATTATCTGCACTATTACTAACCGGAGAATTATTTCTGTATCCTCCAAAATTATATGCCAATATTGATTTTAACTACATCCTAATATTATGTTATTCACCATTGCTATTAGGTAATATATATTTTTTAATGTTTATTTCAGATGCTACTCCAAGAAAAAGAAGACTATTGCGACAGTTGCAGTCAACTAAATTCAAGTTAGCATCTTTGAAAAAAAGTACAAAACTCATAGAATCGTTAGATTCTACGCTTCTTAAAGAAATAATAGAATCTGCAGTAAAAAACTGTGGTGATCGGTTGAGAATAACACCACTCCATCTCTTTCCGTGGGTGTCGTAAGAGGCGACTAAGGAAACACAAATGAGACCTGCCTCCTAGTAATCCATCCCAGGCAACGGCACTTCATTTTTTCTGAATCTGAGGTGTCGTCCTATGGTCTCATGCTGTGTGGTAGGCTCTGTAAAGGACCGTCTGGTTCGCGACCACCCTCCTACCGAAGTCCGACGCCAAACAGCTTGCTGTGTTCCGTCGGTGCGTGGGAGTACCAGTGCCTTTAGTTAAGTTTTAATTTTGTTAAATAATATTTTATATGTATGTTAGTCTGTAAGATATTTATCTATGGGCCTAGTTGCCTGAAAATAAATGATTTTATTATTATTATTATTATAGGCGTTTTCTGGGTTAACTCGCTCCATCGTCGACCTCATCTTTGACCTTATGGTCAAGATTGAGGTCAAGAGTTAACCCATCTTATAATAAAAAAAATAAACTGTAAACGGAAACCACAAGAAAAAAATATATAGAACTCACAAAAAAATATCATAGCATTGGCAATTTACAAAAGATCACCGAAAACTTATAGATACCTGCAGAATGTAATCTCCTTAACTGGCATTAGGACGCTGCATCATATACTAAGAAAAATACCGCTGGAGCCTGGAATTTGCCAGTCGGTGCTGCAGCACTTTTTTTAAAATTATTATAAGATGGGTTAACTCTTGACCTCAATCTTGACCATAGAGGTCAAAGATGAGGTCGACGATGGAGCGAGTTAACCCAGAAAATGCCTATAAAGGCACTGGTACTCTCACGCACCGACGGAACACAGCAAGCTGTTTGGCGTCGGACTTCGGTAGGAGGGTGGTCGCGAACCAGACGGCTCTTTACAGAGCCTACCACACCGCATGAGACCATAGGACGACACCTCAGATTCAGAAAAAATGAAGTGTCGTTGCCTGGGATGGATTACTAGGAGGCAGGTCTCATTTGTGTTTCCTTAGTCGCCTCTTACGACACCCATGGAAAGAGATGGGATGGTATTATTCTCAACCGATCACCACACGGTTAAATTGAAGCTTTTGGAGAGCCGTAATTTATTAGGTCGTTCTCAGCTTGGTTTTAGGAAGGGCTTTAGCACTCTAGATATACCTGTACCTGAACTAAGCTAAATGTTAGGCGATAGAGGTCTAATTAAGTAATAAATAACACAAGCAAAAAATTGTTTAAAAATTCTTAAGATAATGGTAAATAAGTGACGTTATTATTTTAAACATTTTCTTAATATATAAAGCAAAGTCGGGTTTGTTCGAATTCGAACATTTATAACTCGAGAACGTCTGGACCGATTTTCATAGTTTTTAAATTGTTGTATATTTTGTCTCCGTCCCGAATAGCAGAATAAATATTAAAAACATTGGAAAATTGAAAAGCTTAAAAGCTAGTAAACAAATAAAACTACCTATTTACTTACCTATACATGGTCTACATAATAATACCTTTACGGATAGAGTATTACATTAGACAATATTTTAAAAATACAAAATAAGTGGTGATCTAGTCCACTGTAATGTAATGTCTTACTCATCTAAACAAAATTTCAGGCATATATATTTCTAAAGTAGGTATGTAATTATAATGAAATAAAATTACTACAACATTGACCTATTTACATAATGCACTACTTAATCAAGAAAAATATTAGAATCAGCAATTTAGGGGCTACAGTACACAACACGTTAATGCATACATGTTGTAAATATAACCGGTGGATCCAATCAGGGGAGCCAAGTGGATCGAGGGAAAAAATCATACTGTTTGTATTTTTTTTTTATAGTGAGAAATATTTAAGATGAGACTAAAACAATAAAAACAAAAATCGTTAAGGACCTTCGTAATCTCATGGAGTTTATACATATAACGAGTTTCTGCAATTTTTCTTGCAGGGCAGTCATCGTCACCGGTCTTATAGTTACTCGGCTCCTTAAAGTGCATTCATGTAGCACATTTCACAGGCTCTGCCTTCTTCGAACATTATAGAGTGACCCATATCACCGCAATCACCACAGATGTGTTTATCCTATATACTAGCTTCTCTCCTGGGACTTCGTTGCCGTGAGAGTTTCGGGAATGAACTATAAATATAAACCTTCCTCTTGAATCATTCTATCTTTTGCTGAAAACTGCATTAAAAGAGATGTAAGCGCACAGACAGCGGAAGCGATTTCATTTTGTACTATGTAAAGAAAGAAGATTGGAATTAGATTTATATATTTCCTTGTTCATTTCTTCTCAATGTAGGACATCCAGATAGTAAATTGTGATACTTTTAATATAATATAGATTTTGTACTTCTGACCGCAGTTACTGAGGCCATAACTGTTAATCACCTATTAAAGCATAAACACTCATCTATCGTTATGTGGTAATATTGTCAAATACTGGGTTACTTCCCAGCGTTATACTTAACGCTGTTATACTACCCAGTATTGACATTTTTGCTGATTCTCAAACCTCATTTAAACATAAACTTCTTGAGTATTTTGACTCTATAGTCGGTTTTATTATTTTTAATATTAGGTACCATTCAAAAATTTTATGCTGTAATATTAAAAGGCTCCAGAGGCCAGCACATCAGGTTGCCCAATTTTAATTGCAAAACCGTTCTGATCCCAACTACACAGAGAGCTTACTTGTGGTAGCCTGATGTGCGACCCTCTGTACCATCTAACTTCAAAATTCTTTGCTTTGTTATTTTTGTTTTACTGATTTCAAATCTCATTTGTTTAGTAATTAGATTTTAGATACTTCTTTTTTTCTTTAGATTTTATTTTAATTTAAGTACCTACGTTGTTGCCTTGGTAGTTAAGAAATACTGTGTGTGCTTGTAATTGGCAAACATATTTATACATTTATCTATTCATAAATTTAAATTGTCAAATATCAATTATGTCTTGCTGTTAGTACACCTTTAAATAAATAAATAAATATTGTATATCTAAAATAAGAATAAGATGTATTTACAGTATGTACAGAGGGCTGGACATCAGGTTACAACAAGCGTGCACTCTGTGCTGTTAGGATAAGGACGATTTTGTAATGAAAATGGAGTAACCTGATGCGCTGCTGATGCGCTGGCATACATATCTTTTCCCTGAGATAAGAATGTTATATAAGTAATAAGTTAGTGTTAAGAATTCATTTGTGTTTTGATAAAACAGTGAATAAAAAGCTTATTTTTCGTATGTAGTTTTAAATTTTAATATTTAATTTAATAAAATATGTCCCCATTTACTACGTCACCTAATATCGATACTTTATATTTTATCGATATCAGTGTGCACATCACTAGATCTGTCAAACTATTTTATCGATGTTAGTGTGTACATCACTAGATCTGTCAAACAATCCAGTTGGGAAGCAATCCTTGGAAAATCTCAAAGCTTATCGCTAGTATGGAAGTTCCGTCTCTTAAACGCAGTGACATACTCTTTGTATGTTGTGTTGTGTATTTTTGTGTTCTTTGGGTTTGTGTGTTTCTTGCTTGTTTCAAATAGAACTAGTTTCTTATTCAAATATAAAGTGAAATAATAGTAAAATGCTATTTCCTGAATTATAGTAAATGCCACTGATACGTTATGGCTTTGAATAAGTATATGCACTCTCGTAATATTTACAAGACTCCTCCAGATTTTCTGGTGCTAACAAAGTTATATCCTGAATTTCGTAGTATTGCAAAAACGGTAAGCAAATAAGTATATACCTTCACATGTCATGCTTTCCCACAGTGGAGATAAAATAGAATAATTTATTCAGACTGCAGACAAACTTATAAATCCTCTAACTAACGTGTCCCCCTGACCAAATCTATATCGAGGCATACTATAGGATAGAATGTAATTAAAACCACTTTCTTACTCAGACTTCATGTTTTAGGATGTTACTGGGAAGGTTTCTATCGACTTCAAGGATCCACACTCTCTACGAGTCTTGACTAAATGTTTGCTGAAAAATGATTTTAGTCTGGATATTGACATTCCGGAAGACCGACTTGTACCCACTTTGCCCCTCAGACTCAACTATATCCTCTGGCTTGAAGATATACTTATTTCCATTGAAAGGAAAGATAACATAAGGGGCTTGGATATAGGTAATTAATTAAGTTCTTACATGTATTAAAATTTATACCAGTGATTGTAAATATGCATGTTAAAATTTCATTTTTTCAAAACAAGCATTTACATGATCGCAAGTGGACACAATCTCTCCGCCAAAATACAATTGATATCTCCACCATACAATCCCTGAGGGAACATTTTTCTTCTAAGAGTGCCGTTCAGGGAACACTCCAGCATCAAGTGAATTAAGTCGTCGTGGACTCCACAGTGATCATACAATGGGTTGGTTCTCTTACGCATAAGGTGATAAAATTTGTTCACTGGAATGTGCCCTGAACGTAACCTGAAGGCAGAAACAAGATTGGATCTCATCAGATTGGCGGAGTCAAACCAAGGGACCGGTATTGGGGCACTTTGAATTGTTTTGTACCACACCCCTCTTGTTGCTGAGCTTTCCTCGAAGTGTTGTACCCACTGTTCTAGACAATTGTCTTTCACAGATCGAAGATACTCAGAAGCAAAAGGTTCACATCTTATTTCTGTACCGTTTACAGCGGCCTCACTTGCTAGTTTATCGGCCATTTCATTTCCTTGTAAACCTATGTGGGATGGTACCCACTGAAATTTCATTTCTACATTATTATTATGTAAGGCATGTATACTCTTCAGTATCTCATATGCTACTGGAACACCCCGTGTTCCCTTAAGGCATTATTCTTTTGAAAATTAATAAAGACTATCCCATAGGTACTGGAGCTTGCGCTATATACCCGTTACTAGCTGCAGTTAAGAATAAATGGCATATGATGGGAACTGAATCTGATGAAGGGAGTTTACTGAAAGCACAAGAAAATATTAAAAGAAACAATCTGCAAAGTCTAATTCAAGGTTAGTACTTGATTTATTTGGTTCAGCTTATATTTCAATGACGTGGTAATACTACATTTCAATCATGTAGTATTACCGGGCTACCCTGACTGTCCTGAGAGCCTGATATTTATATATGCATAAGTATAGCCTGGTATAGGTACTTATACAAGGTAGAAAAAAATGGGGCCCATTTACCAAATGTTTATTAGAGATTTTATCCTGTATATTGATTCTATCGATTAGGATAATGATAATGACAAAGCATAATTTATTTTTTGAACTTTTAGCTGGTTCAATTCCTGGGTAAGGCAAGAGAATATTAGAAAAAAATTTAATGCAGTTTTGTTTCTTATTAAAAACAAAGGTATGTTTCCTTTAGTAAAATATTATGGATTTGAAAAACTAAAAGAATGATCCTAAGAGGCTGGCATGGTCACCTGGGGTGACAGTAGTGTTGCAACCAATAGTAGAAAGTATCGATAGGGCTATCGATATTATCGACAGTCAATAGTTTGCGATACTATTGATGACAGACAAAACTATCGATAGTATCGATACTATTAGTCAACGGCACACCAGGTTACCACAAACTGTCAAATTTCACCAATGGATAGTAAACTCTAATGCTTGGAGATAAAATTGAAAATCGATTGAAGAAATTTGACAGTTTTGGATAGCATGATGTGCTGTTGTCCCTGTACAAACATTATGAAAAACTATCGATACTCGTTTTACTATAGATAATATTGTAATATCGATATTCCTATCGATATTCTTACTGTTTTTCAAGGACAACTATCGATAGCTAAGCAACACTAGTGACAGTAGCCTCTGAATTTTGGAAAACAATAATGTACGTGCACAATAATGCGCGGCCAAGTAATGTACGACTATTATTTACGGCCCAATACTCCAATGTACACTCAAGAGCACGTCAAGCTTGACACTTTGGACTTTGGACCGGCCCTGCATTGTATGGCGTGCAGTATAAATCAGAGCTCAGCTTAAACTGGTAGTGTAAAGTGTGACCTGCTCTTGACTGTACAGGGTCAACAGCACATCATGCTATCCAAAAATCAAAAATCATTGGTAAGAAAAATTTACCCACGGCCTACAGAAAAAAATTAATGTGGGATGTTTAGACATATTTCTCTGGTTTACAAATATGTGGGTCGCATTACTGTAAATAAATAAAATCTGTATCTTAGAAAAAAAATATATTACTGAGGTTTATTTCAACTTGATAAATATCTACAGGTGCAATCATACTATCTCAATTAGTACGAAAAACATATCCACCAGAGTCTACAGAAACAAAATAGTGTAGAGTATTTCGCTAAATTGTTCATGATGGAAAAAAAACATTCTGTATTTGTAAAAAAAAATATATTTATTAGATTTGTTCTATTTCATCAATAAGTATAAAAATAAAATAAAATTCTATGAATTTGTTCTTTGGAATAAATATCTTCAACTTCTAAATCACTTTTAATACTTTATTCCCATGATTTTTTTAAATAATTTTACTTAAAATGAAAAGTAGGATATACCTTATTAATTTAAAAGTAATTTTGTTTCTGTAGGCAAAACCTTCACTGATTGGGTCAGATTAGTTTTTTTTCCGAGAGATGGAGTACTTCTTAATATGTCATTTAAGATGAATTACTGGGTGAAACTGTAATTTCTTAATATATCCCCACTTTCTTACTAATATCATAAATGCGAATGTAACTGTCCATCTGTTTGTAACGCTTTCACGCCTACAGGACCGATTTTGATGAAATTTGGTAGGAGATAGATAAGACCTTGGGAAAGAACATAGGCTACATTTGAACCCACATCTGGGTACAATATAACCTGTAATCTAGGTATGCGGGCGAAAAGCTAGTAAACACTTGAAGAAAACTGAGAAATCCGGTTCCGGATTACAATACAAACTGTTAAATAAAACCAGTATAATGAAACTAGTATAATAATTTGAATAACTCCAATAAATAATTTAACAAATAAGAATAAAATCAATTTTAATTTTTAGGAATTTAAATCACAGACTTGGTAATTTTGTTGTACCCAAAGGGTAAAACCGGGATCCTATTACTAAGGCTCCGCTGTCCGTCCGTCCGTCCGTCTGTCGCCAGGCTGTATCTCATGAACCGTGATAGTTAGCTGAAATTTTCACAGATGAAAACTCAACTGTCTAAGTATTTCGTGAAAGGAACCTACATGTAATTTTTAGGATACTAAATAAAAATAACAGTTTCGTTAAAAGTAGGGATGCAATTTCCTTCTCTCACACTCATAACACGATTTTAAATACAAAATGAGAAGGTAAATATGTATGTATATTGATTCGTTTAAAAACAAATCAATAAGTACACTTTTCTGCGCGACGGTACATCGAGATTTAGTACGAAGAAGTTTACGATTGATTTCTGAGAAATAGTGAAGAAGGATTCTTTTTTTAAATACCTATATCATAGGATTCACTATTTCAGTAACTATTTTTTGGTCTATTAACTTGATTAAAATTCCAGCCCGATTCTTTGGAATGACCGTTGCAAAAAGCGTCAAGTTAGAAGCCTCACCGATATGCTGTAATATCTCGAAATGTATCGAATCACTATTATTGAAAGTTCGAGTATTAGAAGTCACTATTTAATCCTCAGATTAATGAAATCCATTCTGTCCGATAGATGAAGTCTATTCTTACAGGAACCTACGACTGTAATGCTATCCTAGTTACTCAAACGAAAATTTACGGACGAAGAAACAAGAAGACAATATTTTTATCACTGCGTCGATTTCATGCCGCGTACAGCCCTAACTGTCAAAAAAGTGTCAAATGCTCGCCTCGTCATATCTAGCAGCCAAGGATGTGCCGAATATATTAAGTCGATATCGATATCGACATGTCGAAACGAAAAATTATACTTTAAAATGGGTTGTAGATATATTAAATTGATCATCAAAAACAATGTAAACCTGGTAATTATTACCTGCACCACAAAACGTAACATCAAATCTGTAGTTAAATATCAAACTCGACTAAGTCCATTCTAAGTGAAATGCGGGAAATGAAAGAAATATGTTTTTGGCCAAAGTGTTTTAAATTATGATGTTAAATAATTGTTTTTTACTGACCTTTAAAAATAATTGTTTTTGTCAGAAATGAACGAATTTTTTCTACTGGCGCAATAATTTGCTTAGTCATGTGATGTATCCTTATTTTTAAATATGTTTCACTGACAGACTTTAATAAGAGATTGCGGTGGTCATCAAATACAGAGCTATCTAATGAATGTTCATGTAATTCTTCAAGAACATTTGTTTGTAACAATCTTTGAGATACTTGGTTAATCATTGCTGAGAAATATTGTGGTTTCCCAACAGATTTTTTTGTTACCACAGCCTCAAATTCTCTCAGAATTTTTTCTGCAGTTTGGCAAATTTTCTGGATGCTTTTTGAAGGCTTAGTAAGCCCTCCTCTGTCTTTGACACATATAAGAGGCATCATGTTAGTAGATCCTTCTAGAGCTTGAAGACATTTCTCACAACGCAAATTCTTTTTCAGTTTCCGCACCACAAACCCAGCTATGTACTGTACTACATCTTGCGAGTACTCAGGTAACGAAGATGGATAAAGGCAGTAGTCGTGATCTGGGACGTCGAGTGACACATCTGACAATAACATGGACTCTTCAATGAGTCGAGTGTTTCCAGTACTTTCATTTATGCGATTACTGAATTTTGATGCGTTGAGGACTGGTATTTGGTCAAGAGGGATGCAGTTACCGCTCGCTCCGTCTTTCAGTTGTGCATGTACTAAAAGCTTTTTGTAGGCAGCTCGAAACATGCGCGCAGAAGGATTGTTATTAAACCCACATCGGGACCTTATAGCACCAAAAAACAACTCCAGGTGATCCTGGCTCATTTTATACGTACATATATACTTCAAGTATATTTCTGGCTCAATTAAAGCCTCGTAAATTTGAAGCAGTGAAGCCATGCTGGTTAAGAAGCCACGAAATCCAGTGGACCTGTTTGAGTGCACCACTAAACAAGAGTCATTTGCAAATCTCAATGTTTTTATATATGTTTCTGCTTCATAAAAAAATTCTTTGATGTTTGCGATGTTACATGGATTTGCTGCTTTTTTCCACCCTTTTGCATGTATGCTCCGGCTGTTCATGATGTCAAAAAGGTTATTAAAAATCCTTATAAACTTGATGGTTCCACTGCAGTCCTCAAATCCTGGAACATTATTACTGTATATTGCAAAACATTTTTTTTACACTAATACTTTTCATAGTTGCCTTATGATGAAGTAACCCGTCGCTAAATATTTGTGAAGTTTTATTTTACAGAAACAACAGTAGAATTAGTCTCAAAAAATATCCAAAATGTGATCTTAGGTATGTATCGTGTATTATCAAATTGATTTTGAAGGCATGTGAAGTAAAAATAAAACTAGTATTTAGTTGTTACGTAACCTAAAAAGTACAAACCTGAGATTCCTGTCTGTTGGCAATATTCTAGAGCATCTGCCACTGACCGGCTAAGCAGTTGTGTAGCCAGCCGAACTTTCATTTTCTGTTTCTTAAAATTTAGATGTTCATCTCGAAGTCTGGTGCCCAAATGAATACCTTCATCCTTTTGAATTTGGTTGAGATGAAATTTTTTGTCCCTGATCATCCACAAGATCATGTTTGTCAGCAAAGGCGTTCCGTATTAGTTTAATATTGTGGCAAGGATCTGGCCAAAAACAAATGACTTGATCTTCATGCCGAAAGCTGTTTGAAGATTCATCGTTGCTCAGATGTGTGCACATAGCCCTATTAGTGGCGGCGCCATCAAACGTAAGCGCCACGACGGTAATGCCACATTCACGCAGCAATGATAAACATTGTTTAACAAGTCCAGCTTTTTGTCGTCATGTGATCCTATTTAGCAAAAAATATCCCACCGTGATTTTCCAATTGTCGTTCAATGCCACAACCATGAATGTGAATGCTTCCTTAGCTATTGGAGCATCATCAGAATCAATGTTGCAACCGATATTAGCATAGCCAAAATATTGACGCCCATCCCATTCAATAATCTTTCTGATTGCCATTTCGTCGATGCTGACGGCACAGTATAACGGTTTGCCCATATTTTGAGCCACCCTTTCCTTAATAGCGTCTAACGCCTCCTTAGTAAACCCTGGATTGCAGTCAAGAGTACAGTACCATTTTGAAATGGTGTTAGGGTGTGGCAGGATATGTTTTAATTCTTCACGTACATAGCTGTAAGCTTTTGGTGAAAGGTAATGAAGAGTAACTGCAAATTTTTTGAGTTCCGATGAATACTCTTTTGGTGTACTGCCTTGCGCCTTGGATAAATATCGTTCAATTATTTCATTGCTTTTGATGTTCTTCAACATAATGAAATACTCCTCATCTAATTTTTCTTTTTGTAGCAATTCAATTAACCTCTGATTGATGGTCATATTCTTTTTATTTAAACGGCGAGTTCGTTGTTTCTCAGCGTTTAACTTTAACAAACGATTCTTGGCAATCAGCTCCAGTTTTTGTATTCTTTTTTGAAGTTTGCTAATGCGCCCTTCGTATATTGCTTTTAAAGTCGTCGGACTTATTGTCGTCGTTTCTTCCAAATCCTGAAAGAAAAAACAACAATTAAAAAAGAAAATCACCAAACTCCATAAAAGCTATAAAGTATAATATGAAGTGCCATAAAGTTTAATATTGTTTTAACTTCAAAGAGTATATAATAACTTTGATTTCCAACCTTTTTAATTTTGTACAGCTACAAATACTTTAACTTATTAGTAGGTACGAGTTAGTATAAGTACAAAGCAAGAGGAATTCTAAGCTCACCATGATACTAATTGTTGGTGGAATAGGCAAAACGGTTACACCCATACTTTGTTGCTGGCTGTTACTCGGACAGTTCTAAAAAAATAAGTACAATATTTATTTACATACATTACAACACAGGTTGCTTTACTTTAGTTAGTGAACAATTATAGAAGCTTACCATGTCACCAGTTGCCAATTCACTTGTACTTCTTTGTTGTTCCTCTGACTTGTCCAGAATTGCAAGGTCCTAAAAACAAATCTTGAATTCTA
Organism: Aproaerema taeniolella; assembly: GCA_949987775.1. Taxonomy (NCBI): domain Eukaryota; kingdom Metazoa; phylum Arthropoda; class Insecta; order Lepidoptera; family Gelechiidae; genus Aproaerema; species Aproaerema taeniolella. Next base: position 7,572,697 of record OX465254.1, read on the forward strand.
CACTGAACTTTACATTTAGTAAAAATATATAATATTTGGTTATCTTTCTCACCAAAGCAACATCTGTGTTACTGGACAAATTCAAAGTGGGTACTGCATTTTCTTTTAACCGAGCTCGCAGTAGGTTTCCACCCATAAAGCAGTCTGGACTGAAGTGCCTTGAACACACTCTCCAGTGGTGTTTATGCTGCTTCTCACTCCGACTGCTGGCAGCGAACCATCGCCTACGAATGTCTTCAGCTTTCGGAAACCTTGAAGAAAGTGTTAAAAATATTAGCCTTATAACCTAAGCTACACACAGAGACTACACATTACATAATGGTGTAATGATCATAAATCTATTCTATTCTATTCTTGTGCATATATAGCACATTGATAACTATTTTACGGCACTAATAACCTCAAAATTGAACTGTTTATATTTGCGATTCCTATGTTTTTCTTCGTTCTAACATATGTGAAATTATTCTTTGCGTAGTAAAATAAGCAATCGTATGTCTTTTTCCTAAAATACCATAACATTCACAGAAAAAATACAAGAATGTACTCACTTGTGGAAACTAATATTTTCACGGGAGTTTTCTTTGTTTCCAGAATGCGATCTGCAACCGCGCACGATGCAGGACATTTTCCTCGTCCTTAGTCCCTGTTCTGGTACACCAACACACCACAAACTTTACGAAATCTCTGTTTAAACAGCAAATCTCATTACCATCCTAACTGTATAACTTGTGTATACCGACGCAAGTGATAACGCGACCAAATTGAAAAGTTGGCAATATTGCCATCGTAGAATTTTTAAACTGCCTTTCTTATTTGGTAGCATGGATAGGAGTCCTTAGGAGTCGGAATGACGTTTTGGGTAGTACGGTATGACGTCATCAAGATTTCATCTACTAAACAGAATGGATTTCATTAATCTGAGATTTAATCACAGTTTTTTTGACATATAAGTCAATTTGATACGAGCTGTATTTCTTAGTGTGTCTGCTAAATATACGTCAAGCTAGCAGCCTCACTAAGAAGCTCGAATATCTTTTTAAATACAGTATCACTATTTATATGCTTTTGTCACTATTTAGTCACTATTCTTTGATATAGCCAAAACCATCAAAATCGTCTCTGAGGCTGCTAACTATACGCACTCTTATTTTCTACTGCCATGACCATGACTTGACTAAGTGAACCTCAAAGTAGATTATACAAGTCGGAATTTACCGTAGCAAACTACAAACATTAAAAAAGGGGCGCGAGTCAGAGTTCCCTGAAAAATTAGAAAAAAACGTCGTAACTCTAAAACTACCAAAAATCGTAGAACATACATGGTGGTGTTTCGGGTGTACATAGAGGTGCTACCTTTAGCCTTTCGCTTGTCATTACTTTTTGGGACACTCTGATATATATTATAGCGTTATAGAGTCCGACCGAAACTGGTTTTTCGGCCGAAACCGAAATTCACGTGGTCAAGTATAAAGCTAATTAAAATTCCTTAAAATACTGAAATTTGGTGCATTTTACCCATTATTCTATAAATCCTTCAA
>OX465254.1:7574437-7642437 GCA_949987775.1 Aproaerema taeniolella
GCAGCAGAACTATTTTTAATGTCCAAGGCTTCCTCTTGAAGTGTTTCTGACAGGGCATCTACGTTAACATAAAATGGATCCGTCGCCAATCGATAAATGTCATCATCAAATGAATTGGGGAAGTGATGACCGAACTCATTACTTTTATTATTGGTCGTATCGAGCAGTCTGGAATGCATTCTCTCAGCGGTCGCAGGATTTTTATACTTAATACACAGGTAGCCCACACCCCCCTTTAAAGGTCTCTGCGCCCCCCACTTAGGGAACCCCTGCACTAGATGTCACGTTTGACACAAATTGTGAGGGTTATCAGATGGAACAAGTTGTATAATGGTGAGAGGTGGTCAGCCTTTCGCCCATTATACAGCAAAACCCTCGAATCCAGAAATAGAAGGCGAGGTTTATGAACCCTACATTACTTAACTGAAATATACTAAATTAAAACCAAAACATTAAAATTAATATAGGTATCTACTAACACATTTTTTATTTGCAGTTAGTAAAAATACAACTTCAACCTTGATGGAGTATTTATTTGAAGGTGACAAATTTCACCAATTTGACTTCAGCATGTGCAATCCGCCTTTTTACAGCAATGTGCAAGAATTATGTGAGTCGCGTAGCCCAGCTAGGTATGTTAGATCTTATTCCTTATTTGAACTTGCAAATAAAAAATTAAAATAATAATCAAAAATTTTTACATAGCCGCGGATCTCATCAAAAACTAAATAACTATACATCACAATATCGGTCATCTACCCAATACAATGGGATTACATGTCACTCAAACATCAACGATTTCTGTGAGACTAACTATGTAGGTTTGTTTGTTTTGGTTTACAATATTTTAACGAAACTAAAAGTATGCTTAATTTTTAAGTTGTGCAAGGTTACTATCGGAAAACTATTATCTATCAAGGTAGGCTTCAAGTACCTTTTCTAACATCTGTAACTAGATTTTCATCTTTTTCAGACTACCTCCTAAAAATGGATTCACTGGATCTCCTCAAGAACTAATAACTGAAGGTGGAGAGCTTGCATTCTGCAGAAAAATGATCAAAGAGAGCAAGGACCACAAAGACAAAGTTCTGTAAGTGTACTAATAATTTAGGTAAAAGAATAAAATAAAGCTACGGAGGGAAAAAGGTTGCCTGGAAGAGATTGCTACCTAAGCAATAAGGCCGCCTTTTTGTACATTATACTTCCCTGATTATTCATGTCCATTTACTTTGTCTGTCCCTGGTGTGCAATAAAGAATATTTCATTCATTCATTCATACGGAGACAAAACTAATCCTAAGAATAAAGGAGTACGATTATTTTTGTTCGGTACACAATTAAACCTTTACAAATCGAATAGCTTTCCGCCCGCGTGGACTACATGTTATATCGTGCCCAACTGTGGGATAAAATGTAGCCTATGTCCTTTCCCAGGCTCTAATCTATCTCTGTACCAAATTTCATCTAAATCGGTCCAGTAGTTCAGGCGTGAAAGACGGACAGACAGACAGAGTTACTTTCGCATTTATAATATTAGTAAGGATTGGGGACGAATAAAAAAATCAATAAACATTGAAAAAATACTAAATAAGTATGTCATTTTCTGGTAGCTTTTGCGGATTTAAGTAAATTGTAATTACTGAATAGAAAAACCTCTTAGTATCTCTTGGAATGGTCCAATTTCAATTTACAGATGCTTTTAAGACCAATGAAGCTCATAAAATAGCTTATTGCGCTATTGAGAGTTAATTCTTCAATAAATTTTAATTTTATTGCACTATACTATACTATAATCATGCATGTTTGTCCCTCGGTGTATTCTAGTAGAAGTAGGTAGCGGTGCGTGGCAACAGAGTTTCCGTACTGCGATATTTTTGTTATGGTTTTAAAAATTGATTCCACAGCTTGCTTTACCTTTGAGTGTTGATCATCGCAGCCACATAAATGAAAAATAAATGTATGGATGAACTGAGTGTATAAGTGAATAAAGTACATATAAACCTAAAAAAAAGTAGCATAAAAATAAATAGACGAGAAAGCGTGGCAAGCTTCATAAATATGGCTCGAATGGTTACTGAGATATGAACATTTAAAAATCGCAATTTTTATCACTGACTGACAAAAACATCAAAAACCCTACTCAGCTACTCACTGCCAGATGACTTAGAAAGGCATCCATCTTGGTTAATGAGTGTATATGTTATGGACCAAGTGATTAATGCGGGCATTATGAATAATGCCCGGGCATTATTCATAATGTCTAGCTCTATCGGGCAAAGTGATTAATTACTATCTAAACTTCATTATTTATCATATTGCCCGGCCATTATTATATTGCTACGTGACAATTGGGCAATTTGATAATAAAGCTAAGTTTGATGCGGTGCGGGGAGGGAAGTGCCCTCGTTGCAAATTATAATAGTTTTCGTTATTTATTCACGACCGCCATCTTAGATTTCAAAATCTAAAACGACATCCATGACGGATTTTTACAAAAAATGCATGTCCACCATCTTGTATTTCGAAATGGATGTCGTTTACGGAATTAGCACCCCCGAAAACCTATTAAACGACACACATATCAGTTTTTTCAAAAATGTAAACGTCCGCCATCTTGGATATCAAAATGAACGATATTTTCGGAATCAGCATCCCCGACAATCTATCAAACGATACCCATGTCGGCATGCCCGAAAATGTAATATCCGCCTTCTTGGATTTTTTGTGCGGGGAATCGCGACGCTCCGGGGTTTGCCCTTCTCGTCACGATTCCCCCAACTAAAATCAAAGTTGGCGGATATGAAATTTTCAGAAGGCAGTCGGCGGGTAAGACGCTTCGGGCTTCGCCCTACGCAGAGCTCGGCCTTCGGCCTCGCCCTATACGCAGCTTTCCTCGGCATATGGCCTCACCCCACCTTTAGTATCTAAACTTGTATGGCGGCCATCTTGAATTGGGAGGGGACGCTCTGGTCGTCACCCTACGCGGAGTTTGGATGAAGTAGCCTCGGCCTACGGCCTCGCCTCACCTACATAATCTAAACTTGTATGACCGCCATCTTGAATTGAGGGGGTTGACGCTCCGGGCTTCGCCCTACGCGGAGTTGGGCTCAGTCTGCGACCTCGCCTCACCGTTAAAATCTTAACTCGTATGGCAGCCCTCTTGGATTGGGGGAGGGAGACGCTCCGGGCTTCGCCCTATGCGGAGCTCGGCCTTCGGCCTCGCCTTTTACCTTGCTACTTAATCCAAATAATGAGTCTGATTATTTAAATTGTTTAACATTTAGTTTATTTGAAGTTAAATGACTATAATAATAAAAAAATAGCAATTAAATATGTTTGTATTACTCTGCCCAAAAGGTGATGGGCATTATGTATAATGCCCGGTCAATTTGATTATTTGAATAATTATTATCAAATTGCCCTCTCATATTGGGCATTTTTCATAATGCCCGGTCATTATGAATAATGCCCAATTTATCACTTGGTCCATAACATATACAAAGGAAAAAACATATTAGTGAATATTTACTATTTGAAATATTTTACTAGGTAGGTAGGACCTACCGTCTGTCAAAATGAACATAGCAAAAATTAATTGAAATGAAATTTCTTTCCATTTTTCGCAGGAAAATAAGTTCCATGATGAAAGGTTGCTATTACGTTTACTTTGTACAGATAATTTCCAGATTATGAAACTTAAACGCATTACACACCAAAGTTACCCGGTCGCTGGGTTTGTTTTGCACAGTTATCGCAAAATACAAGCCCTGCAACCCAACCCACCGAGCGGCTTTGGTGTGTATTGTGCTTTAGACAAAACCATTAAGGGTCAGTGCACAACTGCACACCGCGACTCGACGCGACGCGACGTTGCGGATAGATCCCCTTAAAATTGAACTTTATTTATTACAAGTGAGAAGTTAGAACACGTCGCACCACGCAGCGCCGCGCCTCGCCGCACGCGCGTTCTCACAATGAAATGTTTATATTTCGCGTCGCGGTGTGAATTGACCCTAACAATACAAATTGAAACTGGCAGCGCTAGATCAGCGATCAACATCGAGTTGCTCGATGGCGATCAGACAACATTGCGAACAATTTATGTTACGGAAAATATATTGTAAAGAACAAACAACATTGCGAACAATTTATGTTACGGAAAATATATTGAAAAAAAAGAACAAATGGTTTTTTAAATTGATTTCAGAATGTTAAATACTTATTATTTTACTATAAATAAATTTAAGGATTAACTATAGAACTTTTTCAGAATTATAATCGAGACATTTGAGGCTACTCATAAATTTCATCTATTTTTAATTTATCTAAATTTTCTTTTCAGCATTTATACCACTATGGTTGGACACAAATACAGTTTGAAAGAACTTGTTCAAGATTTAAAAGCCGAGAGCATTCACCACACTACCACTGAATTCTGTCAAGGCCGAATAACCCGTTGGGGGCTTGCATGGACTTTTCAAGAATTTGACTTGGAGAAGCTCGGTACGAGTATGATATTTTTTCGCTTCAGTGGGATAATTAAACTTTATTTAGATTCGGTTGTTTAATGCTCGTTTAGGCGTTTAGGTAAAACGCCGCCGCAACTGATCTATTTCCTGTGGTTTCATACACAAATATGGACGCATCGCACATGATTTACACCAGTGGCAGCCACACACTGCTAGCTTCTTGGTGCCAGTACTGCTACTAAACGCAGACACTTGCCGTTAGGGTCAATGTATACACTTCTATAATAAAATTTCCATTAGTATCCAAAACTTACCTTTAGAAAAAACAATAATTAAACAAAAACTTTGTAAAAAGAGCTATTACAGAATTTCTGATTATCTATTAGACAAGCAACCATGGGAATAAATTGCTGAGCTCCAGAGTTATTCAGATATTAATTAAATTAAAATTAAAAAGAGCGACCCTCGGAGTTTCTTGCTTCTTCTCCTGAGGAAGACTGCACCTTTGCGAATAGGCGTAAAGTCAAAAGTGCTAACGAAATTCACTATTTTGACGTGTTCAAGTAACATTTTGTATGTTCTATGAAATAAAGCTACTTTTGATTTTGATTTTTCATGATACTTCTTAACTTTACCGAACTATCGGTAGTTGACCTTGAAAATCACAACCCTATCGATCATCATCATCATCATATTCAGCCCACATTAACCCACTTCTGGGTATAGGCCTCTTCTCTGTAGCGCCAATCGTCACGGTCCTGTGCTAACCTCATCCATAGAGGTCCCATCAATTTGACGAAATCGTCTGACCATCGGGCTTGTGGTCTGTCCACTGGCCTTGTCGCTCCCCTTGGCCACCATTCTGTGACTGCCTTTTCTTATAGTGAAATATTACTATATTTTTATTTTATAAGTATATAGGTATAATAACCAGTCAAAATTTATTTAATTGTCAAAGAAATGAAGTACTTAAGTATAAAGGTTTAGTCCATTTAAATGTATTTATTTATTTTATTTTTATTTTTGTATTTGAATAAAGCAGTAACTGTTTTTTTTTTAAATCTAAGAACTTCTCGTGGGGACACGTTACATGCATTAGAAATTCCTTAGAAATTCCTAATTTTCGAATTATCTGAGTGTGCTATAAAATAAATTATTTTAAAATAATTAATAATTAAAATTTAATGTCACCGTCAATTTCGCAAATTTAAATAATGTTTGAAAATTTTAAGAATTCATCTTTATAAAAATCATAAATAATAAAATCATAAATTTTTGGCACCTTATTAATATGTACTTAATTTATTCATTTTTATTTATTATCTTACCCTGCTAGGGCGGCCGAGCGTTAGCCTTGTTGGGTGCGCCACTGCCTTCATTACGCTGACGCAGAAATCGGTGAATTTCGGTCCTGACTTGCCCGCTAAGAGAGAGCTCCAGGTCGAGGTCGAGACATTGGCGTCGACCTCGAATTCGAGCTTCAATCTCTGTATCCCGTAAGCTGGGCATTCGTTCAGGACGTGCTCGATTGTCTGCGCCGCGTCCGGGGAGCATATGCACCTGGGGTCGTCGCAGCATTTAAAACGGTGGAGGTACGAGGCGTTCCCGCCATGGCCCGTCCACGCTTGGGTTTTCCATTCCAGTAAGATACGCCAACATTCCCTATCACTCGGAACGCCAGGCATATGTCCGGGAAGAACAGCTTGGTAATGCGGCCCTTCCCGGACTGGGAATACTCCTCTTGCCAGGCGTCCAGAGTCCGTTGGCGTTTCACCCGTTTGGCGTACGAGAGAGATAATCTGTCGTAATCCGCAGCCGTTTTCTTACGGAGGGCAGCGTCTTTGGCGAGTTCGTCCGCGCGCTCGTTCCCGGCCGTGCCGACGTGAGCACGCACCCACCACAAGTTCACGACGCTGCCTTTCTCGGCTGCCCGCGACAGACTCGACCTAATCTCGTTCACCAAAAAGTTCGTGGACCGCGGGTTCGCTATCGCATCCAGGGAGCAGCGTGAGTCGCTCAAGATGTCGCACTCCCTGTAGCGAGGATCCTCCACCGTAAGCCTAACCGCTTGGCGAAGTGCGAGTAGCTCCAACTGGTACACGATGCAGAACGGTTCCAGTCGAAATTTCTTGCTCAGCACTTCGCGACCGTCTTGCCAGCAAGTGAATTTGCATCCTACCTTTCCCTCGATCTTGCTCCCGTCGGTATATATACTGACAGGAGCAGTCGGTTTCGACTCCGGCATTGCGTCTTCGAGGCGGTCCAATACGGTGTAGCGTACCTCCGGTCGCAGGGCTGGATGGGGAAGTCGGAAGAATGGCGTTCGGAACTCCAATCTTCTGTCCAGCGCCTCGGGCAGGGGCTTTCCTCGCTTCACCGTATATAAGGTCCTAATTTATTAGTCACTTTCCTTTTAACACGTTATTGTGTAGGTCAAAATATATCATTTGAGTCAAAAAACAAAAGCATAATATTAAATTTAAAAGGTCTTGAAAAATTTTGTTACGATATTTTTTCATTACTATGTTGAATAACCCCATCCATTCAAACGTAAATAATAAAGGCAGTAGTAAAGCGGGCGAGCGGGGAGTGGACGGCTATAATCGAAAGAGAACCATTCCTTTATCTTTAAATGGATTTTTTTTGTTTTTTTTACAAAATTTAATTTTCAGATAATTAATTTTTATATTGTTTTTTGGAATACTATCAACCTATACAATAACGCCTTAGAAGGTAAGTGACTAATAAATTAGGACCTTATATAACTCGGCCGCCCCACGCGCCCTCATGTCGATAGGTGATCATTTATTATGTTGATAGGCCCTCATGTCGATCATTTATTTCGAGCTCTTCGGCGGAGGCCACTAGTACCACGTCATCGGCAAATGCCTGGACGTGGACTGCACTGCCCTCCAGCAGCTCGAGGAGCGAGTCGAGAATGACGTTCCTCATCAAGGGGCCGTTGATGCTTCCCTGTTCGCAGCCTCTGGTAGTGGTTTTAGTGACCATGGCACCGGCGTAGTCCAAGTATACGGATATATCACTGAGATCAACGAGAGAGATACCTAACATAGAACGCTCCGTTGCTCTTTGTGCCACCTTTATCTTATGCATATTTTGCTTAGTGAGCGTCCATGTTTCGGCACCATAGGTGAGGATAGGCAAGACACATTGGTTAAACACCTTGGTTTTTAGGCATTGTGGAAGTTTGGAATTGAAAACCTCGTGGTTAGAAACCATCCAGGTGGTTAGCATAATCGCTAACCACCTGGATAGTTTCATGACCAATGGATATATTTTTGGTAAGCGTGTAGAGCGATTTGTCATGATCTTGGTCTTGGACATGTTCATCCTGAGACCGATCTTTAGGGAAGCTTCATGCAGTTCTGCGAGCATTTTTTGAAGATCCAATACGCTTTCGGCGACGAGAATTAAATCATCCGCGAACCTGAAGTGCGTCATGTTTGCGCCGTTGATGTTGACACCTCTCTTGCTCCAACATCCTTGGATGTAGTGAAGACCTCTCTCTTGGTCTTCACTACATCCTCTAGGACGCAGTTGAAGAGTTTGGGCGAGAGTTTTATCGATAGTTTTATTATTTTATTCTTGATTTGTTGTTGTGTTGAGTTGTCAACTTCAAACATAAATTATAAACAAACAAAATTGTTACTTAGTATTACTTACAGTCAAAAGATTATCGTAATACTCGTTATTTTTGTGAACGTTTGTTAAAATTGTTTACAGGGTGTCCAGGAAATCAACGATTTTAGCTAATAGGTGAAATCATGTCCTATTATATGTTAAAATTTCGCTTTAGTAGAAGTCCCACCATTACCAAGATATCAATAAATTTAATATGTTTTTGAAAAAATTGTCTTGATTTAGTTAATTTCATGTCATAGGTGAATCAGCTGGTGAGTGTCGTTATACGAGGCATGCCTTTTAAGTTTTGTCGTTTGAGAAAAAAAACAGCAATTATAATGATATTTATATTTTATTGTTTTCGAAGTATTCTCCCCGACACTTAAATCAGGACTATACGGAGGATGATCCAAAATTTCTACATTTTCCTGCTCCAAATACTTAATTATTTTGCCCGCGGTGTGCGAGCTCGCATTGTCGTGCGTGGTGCAGGATGATGCGTCGCTTGGGGTTGGTTTTCCGAAGTTCGGTAATAACTTGCGGTAAACAGACTGAGGTATACCACTCTGCATTAACCGTCCTACGATCCTCTAATTCAATCGTCGCAACATGTCCCGTTTTAGCTACGAAAGTGGCCACCATTTTCTTCGAAGTGCTTCGTGAGCGAACAACTTTCGTTGGTTTGGGCTCATCTTGAAAGACCCAGACGGTCGATTGTTGTTCGGAATCAGGATCATAAGCATATATCCAGGATTCGTCACCTCTAACGATGTCGTACAGATGATTTGAATCTCCTCGGTTGAATCGTTGAAGAGTTTTCTTACACCATCTGACGCGGGCCGCCTTGTGATCGTCGGAGAGCGAATGCGGGATCCAACGGGAAACTAGTTTTCTTTCACAAAGCGCTTCATGTAGGATCTTTTGGATTGTTGTCCCTGAAATGCCTAATTTGCCTCAATCTTACGGTATGTCACATGCCGGTCTTCATGAATTAGTTTTTTCACAGCGATGATGTTATCTTCAGTAAAGGCGGTTTTTGGACGTCCGTCACGAGCTTCGTCACTGAGGCTGGTACGTCCACGTTGGAATTCTAAATACCAGCGTTCGACCGTCCTTAGAGATGGGGCTTCATTACTAAATACCGAAGTCATCTCCTCAAAGCATTGCAATCGCGTTAATCCTCTTTTAAAGTTATAGAAAATTACGGCGCGAAAATTTTCCTTAGAGTAGTTAATTTAACGACAAAACTTAAAAGGCATGCCTCGTATCTAATAACGGTGGTGGTGATGTTATTGCCTTATACGACGTTTTCCAACCTCCTATAGGCTATAGGTTATAGGCCCAGTGTAAAATTTAGTGCAGTTGTGACTGAAATAATATATGAGCAGCAGCGCAATCAGACCTTCGTCGAAGTCCATTGTGATAACTGCAAGCACTGGGGGCTACCACCTAAACGAAGCTGATGCTGATTGAACGAATGATGAACGAATGGAATGATGTACATTGCTGCGTTTGGTTCATGTCGTTAATCAAGGTCTCCTTGTAAAGAAGCGATCGACGACATTCCATTCGTTCACCCAGCATCAGCTTCGCTTAGGTGGTAGCCCCCCGGGTTGAAAATGTAGCGGCCACCGACGGCTAGTGTAAACCGCCACACACAAGTGGCTGTCGCGCGCTTCCGCTGCTTAGTGGCCATTTCCAATTTCAGGTGGCGGCGTTTTGTGGTTGTGTCGGTGGCCCATGTGAGTCTTAAGATCAAACTAAACGATAACATTGAAAAACCAAACGATAACATTACCTACTTTTTAAAACAAAAAAAATATTACAGTACTATACTAAGCATTATACCATAAAGTTATAAGGCGGTTGAAAAACAGGCTCTTTATTGTATTAATGTTTTGTAGTTTTAACCCTATGGTTCTTTTCAACAAATGTAGTGTATGATTAATATTATTTTCTTACAGTTCCTGGGAGAGAACAATCACGCAAAAAAAACTTGCCCATAGCTTACTTGCTCCCAGAGCTTCCTGGCATTCCATATAAAGTCGATACAGTCTGCAAAAAAATTATATCCATTCTCCAAGATCTAAAAATGAATTTCAACATACTGAATAAGAGGGCACACACTCTGACTCTGGATGTGAAAGCTTTAGAGAATACATGGTCAAACCAAAGACGAAAAAGAAGACTTATGAAATTGCAGGAAAAAACTAAAGAATGTAAAAAACCTAAATTGGTAGAATCGAATGAAACAGTTGATAAAGTCACAGAAGATATGATTGCAATGCATGAAGATATAAAAAAAAGTGTTCAATTTGATATAGAAACGGAAAAGCCCAAGGATGTAGATACTCCGATTAAGGATCAAGATAGTAATCATTACAGTGAAAGTAAAGAATCGCATCGAAACACACATGAACCCGAACAAGAAGATAAAACTACCGAGAGTGTTGGCAGGAACAATGTACCCATGCAAGTGTTGAACGATGGTACTGATTTAGCTTCTAATGCTGAGTTAATATATACCAAAGTAGTGGAAAAGTTTCTAGTTCACGCATTCTTCAAAATATATAAGACAGAAAATAACATTCTTCTAGAAATGGAATTTCTAGATGGCACTTCTGGAAAAGAAGGTTTACATCAAATTATGCAGTATATTAAAAATAATTGGAAATGATGCTTGTTTTTTCATTTTTTTTGAAATTCCAAAAGTAATTCCCTTTTCATCAAAACAATGCTGAAGGCACCTTTCTAAATATAATAACATATTCATAATCATTGAGGTAGTAATGTTCCTTCATTGTCGTCACCATAGAACAGTATACCAAATTACTCCTAGCGGAGTCGTGACAACAATTATTTTTTCTACGCAAACAAAGTCTTGGGCGGAAATAAACTGAAATTTAATACATAGGGGAAAATACTCCAAAGCTCATCTCCAAATTTTAGGCATAATATACTAGAATCAATCAAAAGAAGCAATCGACAACATTCCATTCGTTCACCCAGCATCAGCTTCGCTTATAGATCAGGGGGGCTACCACCTAAGCGAAGTTGATGCTGATTGAACGAATGAAATGATGTACATTGCTGTTTTTGATTCATATCATTAATCAAGGTCTCCTTATAAAGAAGCAATCGTCAACGTTCCATTCGTTCACCCAGCGTCAACTTCGCTTAGATGGTAGCCCCCCTGTAGCCCGGGGAACTACTAAAAAGATTACCGTTTGTGTCTTTGTGAAATTATTATAGACTAGCATTTCCCCGCGGCTTCGCTCACGCAAAGAACTCTTTTAGTCACCCGTTTCATTCTTGACTTTTTGGGGATGATTTTTGAAAAATAGCGAAACACGTGTCCGTTTATTTGCTTCGAGGTATATCTTGACGAAGTTTTGAGTCAAAATGTGCAAAAAAATTGTTTTCTCCATACAAACTTTGAACCCCTATTTCACCCCCTTAGGGGTAGAATTTAGAAAAATCCTTTCTTAGTGCTGTAAAGTTCATCGCCATTTTGGGGGTAGGTTATTGAGGTTTGTGGCTGCGAAATAAATAAGCAAAACTTCATGTTTTTTTTTAATTGAAGTAAAAATAATTAAATCTACTGGTGTCCTGTCTATGGCCAAAGGTCATTTTCATTTCTAAATTGTTATTATAATATATTAAAAGATGTAGTCTGAGTCTTTTCTAGACATTGGAGTCGATTACGATTGAGCTCAAATTCGTTATACTTCCTTCTGTTTAAGGTGAATTTCAATACAGTCAAAATAAAAGAGTTTTATAATTACATTAGGTTGTTGACAGAGTTTATTTGGGACAAAAAAACGATCAAATAGCCTCTCTTTATAATATTATATTCGTTGAGGAGATAAGATGCTACAGACAGACACAGATTTCACGTTAATCTTACAACACTCTTCTTTTTCGTCAGGTGTTAAAAAATCAAAATAAATCTAAGCTGTATGATTGAACACTCCTTTGCCAAAAAACAATAATAATGATTGTGGCTGTATGGTCAAAGTCATTTGCTTATAGTTTTTTTAAAAAAGTAGGCTGTATGTTTTTAAACTCCATTGCCTACAAAAAAAAAATTAAAAAAAAAAAACTTCTGTAGAAATAGCTGCGGCGGAAAAGCAGTCTGCATTGCTGTCATATCATACAGCATACACAACTATAGATATTGATTGATTTTATAACACTGACATAAAGTGTATGGACTGGCAGTCCTCTATAAATTACAGCATTTGTCTCTAGGATGCATTGAAAGTGACAAATTCGCAGGGATTTTGACAAATTGAACGGAACTTGACGCAGTGAATGAGGGATTTTCTTTTTATTTTTTTAAAATTTTTCCCCAGTCGCCGGATAGATGGCGCTAAACTATGTAAGTTACTGCAAGAAACGGAACGTTAAATTAATTTTGAGATCATAAAACGAAACGTTATAGTCATATCACATCAATATCACGTCTACCATACGTAGTTACGTAGTTAGGCGATTTTACGAAAACAACGAAAAAACAAAACTGAATCATAACAAAGCGCGAGAAAACTAGGATGATTGGAAAGCCAAATAGAGCGGGACCCATTCGTAAGAAAGTCTTCAAATAACGATTTTCGTGGGACTCACCTCCGCCATACGAAGTACTGGTATGTACTTATTTGGCATGTTTTCCTGAACTCAAAAAGTACGGTAGTCACTTTCTAAGGGTATGGAGGGGGTAGCTATGACGTATCAAATATGGCGGCCGGTCCTATTTTATTTACGCTATATTTAGATAACTACTGGGCAGATTTACTTAAATAGGGTCTCAAATGAAAGATAATTTAATATATATTGTTTTATTCTATGGATGCATTAGTATAAAGCTAGTAACAAAATAAATATTTTCAAAAAACGACATTTAGTAAAATTAAACTTTTTTTTACTGTGTGAAAAGAACAGAAACCATTATGGTTACAGTAATTTAGCTTAATATAAAAAATAGCTACACTTATCAGCATTCTAATGAATCTAAAAACGTTTACATCGAGCTGTAAACAACGTAACTGCAGTCGTCTAAGTGAGCGTGGGTAGCTCCGAACTGGCTACGGTACTTAGATTTGGGTACGAATAATCTTGAAAATAACGTGATAAAACGAGTAGAATGACAGCAAAATGAAACAGTATTATGAACAGGCATATTTTTTTTAACAGGCATCATTTTTTTTGTCAAAAAATTTTCTTCATTAAATAATGATTAAAAAAATTCGTAAAAAAAAACGAAAAAATTCGTTCGTAAAAATTTACGAACTATTTTCAAAAGTTCTCGTAACAAAAATAACGCTTCGTATCAAATCGAAATAAAACTCTTCATACTTGCACGTACTTGCGTTATATTTCAAAACAAAGGACTCAATGGTACTGGTCTGTACTGATGGACATAAGAGTGTAAACGTACGCACTCGAGGCAGAGGCAGGTCGCTGACGTGCGAGAGTGTACAGCCGCCGTTATATTTTTTACATCGGCAACACTTAGATTCATTCCGAGGAATCCCTGCACCGTGCTGCGCCGTGAACTTTGGCACTTGTCGCTTCATTCATTTGAAATCATTTGGTCAGGCCTATGACACTGTTAGTACTAATAACTGCGAAATGGCGCTGCTATCGCCTTTAAATCGCCATCTTGTGACGTCATGCTGTATGTCAAGATAACCTCAAACTTCCATGATGGTGTCTTGTCACTGAGCAAGTACAAGTACGGTATTATGTATGATTGCTCTCATGGTTCGCACAGGCGTTTACTGAAGTGCATTGCTAAATAAATGCAGTACTTATTATCAGTTTTCGTCGCGGAAATGACTAAAATGCATTTATATTTATTTTATTTTTTGATTGTCATAAGCAGCTTTTAACATGTGTAACCCGTATTATTACCATTTAGCTTTGATTCCATATAATTTTTATTTATTTATTTTGTAGGTACGTGAAAAAAAATATTTTCGAGTATCAAAACTATCAACAACATTTGGTAACAATTTTATATCTAAAATAAATACATTTGTTTTGCAAATTATAATATAAGTTTTTTTATGACTACTTTATAATAAATCTAAACAAACAAATGTGAATTACACCTTATTTATTCTATGCCTAAAACTAACGGACTGATTTTTATGGAATGTGCTGCTCTAGATTAATAAATAAGCTACTTTTTATTCTGAAAAAACTAAACCTTATGTTCCAACAAATGGCGTAGTAAGTATTAGTAAATGAAAATATGAACAGTGCTTTCTGCAATTCTTTGTATCGATAAATAGCTAATTCGCTCAGTCGAGCTTTCAGTGAACCGGCTTATCTGCAAATCGTGCCATCGGCAAAAAAATAATATTTAGAACGTCTTTTCGGCGAATTGAGCTGTCGGCACAACAAGGTATCGGCTGAAGATTTTTTCTTTCAGCCGATGGTCGGCGAACAGTGATTTTTATATACAATTTTATCGTTCAAGAGTAATTCTATGAACCCTTGCGAGCTCGAGTTGAGTGCTCGTGTATTTTATGTTGAGTTTGAAGTTGAGATTCTTGTCACAAATCCTCCTCCGTCGACGATTTTTTCATCTTAATTTATTTTTGCAACCTGCTTTAACATGGAAACACTTAAGTGTTGTGTTGGTGGTTGCACTGCAACAGGTGAAACGCTAAGGTTTTTTGTTTCCCGAGAAACAGTTATCTAAGAAGTTTGTGGATATGTCTTTTCTCGCGCCAACACATCCTATACTCCTTGAACTCTCTGAAGAGCAATTGTTGAAACAATGTGTTTGTCAAAAACATTTTGACAAAACGCAATTCGATGAAGAAGGCAAGAGAATTCGCTTTTCTTACACATGTCTCTTCACTGGAAACGGAATTGCTCTGGGTGAACCACGGAGTAAATCTGTTACGTATTATTCTTAATTGGACACACTATACCTATTATTTTAATTTTCAAATTCAAAACTTTCCATCACGTGGGTCAGCTACAAAGAGCAGAGAGAGTAATGTGTAACCGTATAATGAACTAATGACACTGGGGTCACCAAAAAAGATAACAATTCAATAATTATAGTAGTCTTTCAAGTTGCCTGACAGCTCCCGCCAAAAAGGTCAGACGTTGATAGTCATTGAAAAATTTTATTTTTTCGTTTACTTTTCCATTGATTATCATTGAACCATTTTGAAAACATGAGAGTGTTAAAGGTGTCACCTGGGTGTCACTCAAAAAAGTTCTTATTCACAATTTTTTCCCAAAATGGCTGATTGCCATTTATTATAAAGTGAAGTGTTCTGCGCTACATGATATTGACGGAATTGTGGCAACACACATGGGTCTATATTTGAGAATCTATCTATTCACTTTTATTTACTAGTTCTGGAAATTGGTTAAGCCTTTAGCGAAGTACCTATTCAGTTGTACAACAACTCAACTATAAGTACCATAACCTTGCCTCTCGTGAACTGACTAGATGTCTTACCACTGCAATACAGATTTATTCCTAGTGCAGGGTGAGTCGGCTGACAGTCTGTCCCATGAAGAAACCCAATAGGCATATTTATTACACACTGTACTTTAAAACTGTACCTACTGCTTTTAAGTATTTAAGTAATGTTAGTTATTACTACCCAGCAGCATGTCAAAGATTTATTTGTTTTTTCTCGGGTCATGGGTGTTTGTATTTTTCTTTATGTGTGTTTTAAGGGACCCTCGACACAAGGGAAAACCTTAGTGTGGGCCTTTGAGTGTGTAGCGTTTATTTATTTGTTTATTTATAATTATTTTCGAGAGCAAAATGAGGATGATACCCCAGAAATGACTTTGGTGATTGGAGGGGCTGGTAGGTATATTTATTATTTAATGAAACTATGTATCTAAAAAATCAATCAGGGTCAAAAACATTTGATTCGTGTAATGTAACTTTAACCATAGCATTTCATATTACATAATCTAGTTATCTGAAAAGGAGATGCTTTGCATTTTTATTTAGATTGCATTTGAATTTTTATCTATGTCTTTTTAAAGTGCAGTCATCCTCCAAGAACTGACAAAAAATTAAACTTAGAGGGCACCAACCTAGTAGCTGTTACGTAGCAACAACATAAAGGCAACAGCTACTCAAGAGTCTGTTTCAACTCATGTATGATTTATTAAAATGGGTCAAATATTCAAATAAAAAAAGCTTTATAGATGCTTTTAAACTAGCAAAATTTAGGGCTCCTCATGAAGCTAAAGAACTTTTTTTAAAGGAACCCATATCAAACATCAACTATTTTTTTAGTTTTGAAAGGCGATAGCAGCGCCATTTCGCAGTTATTGGTACTAACAGTGTCATAGGCCTGACCAAATGATTTCAAATGAATGAAGCGACAAGTGCCAAAGTTCACGGCGCAGCACGGTGCAGGGATTCCTCAGTGTTGCCGATGTAAAAAATATAACGGCGGCTGTACACTCTCGCACGGCAGCGACCTGCCTCTGTCTCGAGTGCGTACGTTTACACTCTCATGTCCATCAGTACAGACCAGTACCATTGAGTCCTTTGTTTTGAAATATAACGCAAGTACGTACAAGTATGAAGAGTTTTATTTCGATATGATACGAAGCGTTATTTTTGTACGAGAATTTTTAAAAATAGTTCGTAAAAATATTAAGAAAAATTTTTTGACAAAAAAAATGATGCCTGTTAAAAAAAAATTATGCTTGTTCATAATACTTTTTCATTTTGAATGATGCTTGCTCTTAATACTTTTTCATTTTGCCGTTTTGTAGTCAGTTCGGCGCTACCCACGCTCACTTAGACGACTGCAGTTCTGTTGTTTATAGCTCGATTTAAACGTTTTTAGGTTCATTAGAATGCTGATAAGTGTAGCAATTTTTTTATAATAAGCTAAATTACCGTAATCCTAACGTTTCTGTTCTTTTCACACAGTAAAAAAAGTTTAATTTTACAAAATGTCGTTTTTTGAAAATATTTATTTTGTTACTAGGTTTACACTAATGCATCTTTAGAATAAAACAATGTATATTAAATTATCTTTCATTTGAGACCCTATTTAAGTAAATCTGCCCAGTAGTTATCTAAATATAGCGTAAATAAAATAGGCCTGGCCGCCATATTTGTTACGTCATAGCTACCCCCTCCATACCCTCAGAAAGTGACTACCGCACTTTTTGTGTTCAGGAACATATGCCGAATAAGTACATACCAGTAGTTCGTATGGCGGAGGTAAGTCCCACGGAAATGAAGTCATTCTCCTTGGGTCCCGTTCTAAAAACAAACTTAGAATATTTGATGCAATGTTCTTCTCCAAGCCTTTTGGTTTTGGCACCTAGTAACGGAGTCAGTTCAGCGCCATCTAGAGTGCTCTGGGGAACTAATTTTTTTTTTAATTCCCAAAAAGAAAACCTCCCAATTTTGTTAAAATTTTAAAGACGAAGTGATTTTTTGTATAAAGTTTTATTTATATTCAATTTTGTGACCATGAGAATATGCTTGGTTTGTAAATATAAACAGAAAAAAGGAGATAATCGGTCAATGTACAAGTATGCACATAGCAAGCAAGTATGCAGGCTGCAGGGCCTCTTGTCTCCTTATCAATGTTTTAAGCTACAATAAAGATTTATTATTATTTATTATTATTATGTTTTTTTACCAACCGTTTTATTAAAAAATGTTGTTTTAAAACATTGAGTTATTACTACTACGTATAGAGAAGACGCCGCTCACTAACTCTGTGTTCCGTTCAACTGCGGTCGGCTGGCCGCAGTTCACTCAGTCGCTTGCTCGCTCTTGAGCGTTTAAGTCTTGTATGTCTTAAAGCAATAACCCGTTATAACTCAATAAATATGCCTTCGTGTGTTTTACGATATTGCACTAATAATTCGAGTAACACGTCAAAATGCAAAGGAATAACTTTCCATCGGTTAATAACTAAATAATCGTTTTTAAAACTTAATTCGAGCAAAATATTTTGTGGATGCCATTTTGCGTCATTTTTCATAGACTAAAAATATGAGAAGCGACATTTGGTGTGTAACAGTGTAGGTACATTACATAGTATAAGCTGACGTTTATTTTTAGAAGAAACTGTAGTTATTAATTGAAAATAGTTAAGGCACTGTTTGTAAGGAATGAAACTTCCCATGATCCTGACTGAACCAGTTAGTATAGGTATTTATGCCAAATATTGTTTGTTCCACAGAGTAAAGTCAGTTTATACCAAAAATAAATATTATAATAAAAATTGTTAGTCAAATAATGTGCACTTAAGAGGTACCCAATGAAATAGGCAGAATATAAACAAAGTGTCGCCTCTATAACGGTGACGTCGCATCTATGACATATTAGCCGCCCCCTGCGCGCCCCGCACTGCCGCGCATGTTGCAAAGATGTTGTTCGCGCTGACTTTTCTAGTACGCTAGTACATAATACTTCAATGTTTTAAAACGTCTTAATTCTATTTAAATGATTAGAAATTGTCGGGAAGACATTCCTCTTTTTCTAAGTATATATATAGTAATGTTAAAATGACTATATAAGATAAAATTTTCGCATTTTCAATTTCGCTTGATTCGCCTGCTTTATTTCGCTAGTGCTTCCAAAGACAGTCGATAAAAACAATGTCGATAGAAACATGTTATAGGTATATTAGTGTAAAATATTGGGCTGTGCCTCCGCTGCCGGTACCAGCTCCTAGAACAGCTGCCGGTACCGATAGACGATATAAATCATTATAAAACTTAAATGATAGGTAATAATAATAGTAGATAGGTATTCAATGATGTGCTGCTATGTTATATGTTACCGGAAATATATGAAACCTACAAAACAACCTAACCTAACCGAGCGGAACTGCGACAACCGCTTAACGCAACCAGTCGTTTCTGGCACATCGCCGGCCGCTGCCGCGGCACGCTCGCTTTGCTCGCTCGGCTCGTGCGTTGGGGGTCGCAGTTCTAACCTAACCTAACCTAACCAACCCTAAACGGGTTAGTTAGGCTAGGCTACTAACAAACCTACTTGTCGCAGTTCCTTCTGTTGCAATTGAACAAAAAAGTCGAATGTAAGTAATACATTTCCGATAGTGATTTAGGAATATTCGCAAATTCAATCTTAGATAATCACCAACGCATCAAAGCACAGACCCCGATAAGAACACAAAATCAACTCATGTCAGCTGTCAAAAACGTCAAAAATTGAAACTGACAGTAACTTCCGGCAACCGTTCCAATTTTTCGTCGTTGCCGGTACCGGCAGCGGAGGCACTTCCAAAATATTACTTAATGTTACGTACAATGGCAAACAAAACCGTTTTTATTTTGTTGAGTACCCATGATTACTTTTTTAGGGTTATGTAGTAGACTACAAAGTTATAGTTTCGCCATATCCGTCTACTCGTAATTTTCTAAGAGACCCTTGATACTACAAAACTGTAATCACACCTTATTACCTAAGCTTTTCAAGATAACAAGTAATGTTTGATTAAATTGCACGTCACTCGACACGCTCTTGAATGATTTTAGATAAATATTTAAGAGTTTACTAATCTTCATAAGAACAGTAAGACAGAATACCTAACCAACCAAATTTCTTACAACAGATTTCCAACCGACGAAGTTTTAAAAAAAAATGGCTTCAAAATATGAATGTTTCGAAGAATTGGACATCAAAGAAAATAGAACGGGACCCAAGGAGAATGACTTCATTTCCGTGGGACTTACCTCCGCCATACCAACTACTGGTATGTACTTATTCGGCATATGTTCCTGAACACAAAAAGTGCGGTAGTCACTTTCTGAGGGTATGGAGGGGGTAGCTATGACGTAACAAAGATGGCGGCCAGGCCTATTTTATTTACGCTATATTTAGATAACTACTGGGCAGATTTACTTAAGTAGGGTCTCAAATGAAAGATAATTTAATATACATTGTTTTATTGTAAAGATGCATTAGTTAAAACCTAGTAACAAAATAAATATTTTCAAAAAACTACATTTTGTAAAATTAAACTTTTTTACTGTGTGAAAAGAACAGAAACGTTAGGATTACGGGAATTTAGCTTATTATAAAAAAATTGCTACACTTATCAGCACTCTAATGAACCTAAAAACGTTTAAATCGAGCTATAGACAACAGAACTGCAGTCGTCTAAGTGAGCGTGGGTAGCGCCGAACTGACTACGGTACTTAGATTTTGGTACGAATAATCTTAAAAATAACGTGACAAAACTGCAAAATGAAAAAGTATTACGAACAAGCATCATTCAAAATGAAAAAGTATTATGAACAAGCATCATTTTTTTTAACAGGCATCATTTTTTTTTCAAAAAATTTTTCTTAATTTTTTTACGAACTATTTTTAAAAATTCTCGTAATAAAAATAACGCTTCGTATCATATCGAAACAAAACTCTTCATACTTGCACTTTCTTGCGTTATATTTCAAAACAAAGGACTCAATGGTACTGGTCTGTACTGATGGACATGAGAGTGTAAACGTACGCACTCGAGACAGAGGCAGGTCGCTGACGTGCGAGAGTGTACAGCCGCCGTTATATTTTTTACATCGGCAACACTGAGATTCATTCCGAGGAATCCCTGCACCGTGCTGCGCCGTGAACTTTGGCACTTGTCGCTTCATTCATTTGAAATCATTTGGTCAGGCCTATGACACTGTTAGTACCAATAACTGCGAAATGGCGCTGCTATCGCCTTTTAAAACTAAAAAAATAGTTGATGTTTGATATGGGTTCCTTTAAAAACAGTTGTTTAGCTTCATAAGGAGCCCTAAATTTTGCTAGTTTAAAAGCATGAATAAAGCTTTTTTTATTTGAATATTTGACCCATTTTAATAAATCATACATGAGTTGAAACAGACTCTTGAGTAGCTGTTGCCTTTATGTTGTTGCTACGTAACAGCTACTAGGTTGGTGCCCTCTGAGTTTAATTTTTTGTCTGTTCTTGGAGGATGATTGCACTTTAAAAAGACATAGATAAAAATTCAAATGTAATCCAAATAAAAATGCAAAGCATCTCCTGTTCAGATAACTAGATTATTTAATATGAAATGCTATGGTTAAAGTTACATTACACGAATCAAATGTTTTTGACCCTGATTGATTTTTTAGATACATAGTTTCATTAAATAATAAATATACGTACCAGCCCTTCCAATCACCAAAGTCATTTCTGGGGTATCATCCTCATTTTGCTCTCGAAAATAATTATAAAAAAACAAATAAATAAACGCTACACACTCAAAGGCCCACACTAAGGTTTTCCCTTGTGTCGTGGGTCCCTTAAAACACACATAAAGAAAAATACAAACACCCATGACCCGAGAACAAACAAATAAATCTTTGACATGCTGCTGGGTAGTAATAACTAACATTACTTAAATACTTAAAAGCAGTAGGTACAGTTTTAAAGTACAGTGTGTAATAAATATGCCTATTGGGTTTCTTCATGGGACAGACTGTCAGCCGACTCACCCTGCACTAGGAATAAATCTGTATTGAAGTGGTAAGACATCTAGTCAGTTCACGAGAGGCTAGGTTATGGTACTTATAGTTGAGTTATTGTACAACTGAATAGGTACTTCGCTAAAGGCTTAACCAATTTCCAGAACTAGTAAATAAAAGTGAATAGATAGATTCTCAAATATAGACCCTTAAGTGTTGCCACAATTCCGTCAATATCATGTAGCGCAGAACACTTCACTTTATAATAAATGGCAATCAGCCATTTTGTGAAAAAAATGTGGTTATAACTTTTTTGAGTGACACCCAGGTGACACCTTTAACACTCTCATGTTTTCAAAATGGTTCAATGATAATCAATGGAAAAGTAAAAAAATAAATAAAAAATTTCAATGACTATCAACGTCTGACCTTTTTGGCGGGAGCTGTCAGGCAACTTGAAAGACTACTATAATTATTGAATTGTTATATTTTTTGGTGACCCCAGTGTCATTAGTTCATTACACGGTTACACATTACTCTCTCTGCTCTTTGTAGCTGACCCACGTGATAGAAAGTTTTGAATTTGAAAATTAAAATAATAGATATAGTGTGTCCAATTAAGAATAATACGTAACAGATTTTATGGGCTTACCTACTTTACTCAGTGGTTCACCCAGAGCAATTCCGTTTTCAGTGAAGAGACATGTGTAAGAAAAGCGAATTCTCTTGCCTTCTTCATAGAATTGCGTTTTTTCAAAATGTTTTTGACAAACGCATTGTTTCAACAATTGCTCTTCAGAGAGTTCAAGGAGTATAGGATTTGTTGGCGCGAGAAAAGACATCCACAAACTTCTTAGATAACTGTTTCTCGGGAAACAAAAAAACCGTAGCGTTTCACCTGTTGCAGCGCAACCACCAACACAACACTTAAGCGTTTCCATGTTAAAGCAGGTTGCAAAAATAACCTAAGATGAAAAAATCGTCGACGGAGGAGGATTTGTGACAAGAATCTCAACTTCAAACTCAACATAAAATACACAAGCACTCAACTCGAGCTCGCAAGGGTTCATAGAATTACTCTTGAACGATAAAATTTGGATATAAAAATCACTGTTCGCCGACCATCGGCTGAAAGAAAAAATCTTTAGCCGATGCCTTGTTGTGCCGACAGCTCAATTCGCCGAAAGGACGTTCTAAATAATTTTTTTTTGCCGATGGCACGATTTGCAGATAAGCCGGTTCACTGAAAGCTCGACTGAGCGAATTAGCTATTTATCGATAGAAAGAATTGCAGAAAGCACTGTTCATATTTTCATTTACTAATACTTACTACGCCATTTGTTGGAACATAAGGTTTAGTTTTTTTAGAATAAAAAGTAGCTTATTTATTATATTTAAAATCAGTCCGTTAGTTTTAGGCATAGAATAAATAAGGTGTAATTCACATTTGTTTGTTTAGATTTATTATAAAGTAGTCATACAAAAACTTATATCATTTGCAAAACAAATATATTTATTTTAGATATAAAATTGTTACCAAATGTTGTTGATAGTTTTGACACTCGAAAATATTTTTTTTCACGTACCTACAAAATAAATAACAAAACTTTATATGGAATCAAAGCTAAATGGTAATAATACGGGTTACACATGACAAAAGATGCTTATGACAATCATAAAATAAAATAAATATAAATGCATTTTAGTCATTTCCGCGACGAAAACTGATAATAAGTACTGCATTTATTTAGCAATGCACTTCAGTAAACGCCTGTGCGAACCATGAGAGCAATCATACATAATACCGTACTTGTACTTGCTCAGTGACAAGACGCCATCATGGAAGTTTGAGGTTATCTTGACATACAGCATGACGTCACAAGATGGCGAATTAAAGGCGATAGCAGTGCCATTTCTCAGCTATTAGTACTAACAGTGTCATAGGCCTGACCAAATGATTTCAAATGAATGAAGCGACAAGTGCCAAAGTTCACGGCGCAGCACGGTGCAGGGATTCCTCGGAATGATTCTCAGTGTTGCCGATGTAAAAAATATAACGGCGGCTGTAAACTCTCGCATGTCAGCGACCTGCCTCTGCCTCGAGTGCGTACGTTTACACTCTTATGTCCATCAGTACAGACCAGTACCATTGAGTCCTTTGTTTTGAAATATAACGCAAGAAAGTGCAAGTATGAAGAGTTTTATTTCGATATGATACGAAACGTTATTTTTGTTACGAGAACTTTTGAAAATAGTTAGTAAATTTTTACGAACGAATTTTTTCGTTTTTTTACGAATTTTTTTAATCATTATTTAATGAAGAAAATTTTTTGACAAAAAAATGATGCCTGTTAAAAAAAAATATACCTGTTCATAATACTTTTTCATTTTGCTGTGATTCTACTCGTTTTATCACGTTATTTTCAAGATTATTCGTACCAAAATCTAAGTACCGTAGTCAGTTCGGCGCTACCCACGCTCACTTAGACGACTGCAGTTCCGTTGTTTACAGCTCGATTTAAACGTTTTTAGATTCATTAGAATGCTGATAAGTGTAGCTATTTTTTTTAATAAGCTAAATTACTGTAACCATAATGGTTTCTGTTCTTTTCACACAGTAAAAAAAAGTTTAATTTTACAAAATGTCGTTTTTTGCTAATATTTATTTTGTTACTAGCTTTACACTAATGCATCTTTAGAATAAAACAATGTATATTAAATTATCTTTCATTTGAGACCCTATTTAAGTAAATCTGCCCAGTAGTTATCTAAATATAGCGTAAATAAAATAGGCCTGGCCGCCATCTTTGTTACGTCATAGCTACCCCCTCCATACCCTCAGAAAGTGACTACCGCACTTTTTGAGTTCAGGAAAACATGCCAAATAAGTACATACCAGTACTTCGTATGGCGGAGGTGAGTCCCACGAAAATCGTTATTTGAAGACTTTCTTACGAATGGGTCCCGCTCTAAAAGCCACGAAATATGTTCGAAACATTTTGACCCTAAATGTTTTATAGGAAGTAGGAAATTGTTCAAATTCGGTATTGTTCCTACAATATTTAAAGAAAATGTTCAAGGTAAAGGTTATACGTAAGGGTTACTAGAAACATGTCACGATAGAAACACGTACCAGTTTTGAAAAATTACATACTTTAACTTTTTATAAAGTAATACAGCTATTAATATTATTGTTTTTGAAACTAACGCATTTATTTGTTTTATTTTTCATGATTGTAGTTAACTGCCTACCCCGCTGGGAAATACATATAGTTTGTCGACTAATCGACTTTTGGTCTCACTACGTCGAGTTCGGTTTTCTGCCGCTGCCGCCTACAGCGCCAAAATGGCGAAAATCAAATGGTCTCGTTTTTGATTTGACAACAGCCAGTCTAGTGGTATTTAACTTATTTCTATGTCTATGACTTAGTACTATGTATTAGATCCATGCTCTATTATTGGCTACGGTCCGAATGACAATAATATCGATATTATCGCTCAAACATTGGTCCGATTGACCTGTTAGCGCGCTCACAGCGCTGACAGTGACGTCACTCATGACGTCATTAACGACGCCATCTTGCGCTAACAACGACCATGCCTCGACGCGTAATCACTGTGAGCGATCTGTCAAACATCTGTCAAACGCACGTCAAAATAAACAAATTGAAAGTGTTTTTCTTGTGTTTTTTTAAGGTTTTCCTTTAAAGTTCTTCTTTCTTTGTTATTGGCGTGGGTGATGACTAATTAAACTCCTTGAGCAGAAAAAAAGCATCTTCAGAAGGTAAACAAAGATTTTGAGGTTAGAAATACCGTAAGCGCGCTAACGTTCTGGTCCGATTCGATAACTGTCATTTGTCGATTTTAGCGCTGTCATCCATTCGGACCAGGCTGTTAGCGTTGGCGCGCTGTAATCGCCAAAATCGTCATTCGGACCGTGGGGATTATTGGCCAAACGCAAGTCGCGAAGTGCCACAAAGAAAAAAAAAAAAAAACTAACTAACTAAACAACTAAACTCTTGTTTAGATTTATTGAACGGAAAATAATTAAAAACTAGTGTTTTATAATACCTGTGCATCAAAGAGAATTCAAATCAGTACAATACGTCTTTACCTTTTCTCTGTTTGAATAGGCGAAAGACTAGTAATATTTAGATTCATTATGGAAATTGAAACAAAACAATCAGAGCAACCTCAAGAACTCCAGTCAACGCAGGCGTCGGCAACTGAGGAAATTACTAAGTCACAGAAAGCAGAAGAACCGGCTTCGACTCCGTCTAAAGTTCTTGGTGAAGCCACTGTTCCGGCTGCAGTTTTGAAGGAACAGAAGACATCGCCTAAAAAACCTAAGAAGCGGAAACCAAAGGTTCCAAGAGATGTTACAGCTCCTCGTCAGCCTTTGACAGGTACTTTAAACGTTTTTTTTGAATTTTTTTAAATATATAATTTCTAAAAGTCTTCAAGTAGATTTCTTTAACTTAAGGTTATGTGAGGTATCTGAATGAGCGTCGGGACATCCTTCGTGCTGAACAGCCGGAGCTTGGATTTGCGGAGTTAACCCGTCAGCTGGCCAGCGAATGGAGTAAATTGCCAGCGGAGGAGAAACAGCATTACCTGGATGCTGCCGACCAGGATAAAGAGAGGTATATATTTACTTATTGGATAATATATTTTTTATTGTAATGTACAAAACATCAAAGTGTTATTATTACTATTATTATAATGTTATTATTCTAAATAACCGACAAGCTATTTATCTACACTTGTATAAAAAAATATTGTTTATGTATTAAGGTATATCAGAGAATGGGCTGAATATAAGAAGACTGATTCCTATAAAGAATTCAGAAGGCAGCAGATGGAACAGAAAGATACTGCAGGTCCAGCGAAGAAATCAAAACATAATCCTTCCACTGAAGCAGTAACTCCTACAGGTAGGTTTGTTAAGAATTAAGAATAATTAAGAATAATTTAATTTAAGAATAATTTATTTCATCAATTGAAAAGAGGGTACATGAGAAACAGTGGTCGCCGCACTAAGCGTAGCTTGTATCGCGGCGGCCGGATTAAAAAGGTTACCATGAGTTTTTAACATTGTTGAGACCCGGTCGAGTACATATTAGATAATTCATTAATTAAGTTATTTTCAGGCTTATCCAACTTAATAATCAAATTAATAAATTTATTAGTATAATTTTGGTGTGCAAAACATTAGGCAATAAAAACATAAAAAAAATTAAAATTAAATTAAAAAGAAATAAAAAAAATGTAGCAACTTAAATATAACAATCAATATAAGTAACATGTAGATATTATTATTAAAGTTAATACAATATGGGCAAAGCCTAAAATAAAGAAATCGAAAGATAAAAGAAATTATTTACATATTATCTTGCTATTATTATTATACTTAAAGACTAGGTAATAAGAGTCAATCAATGCGTTTCCGTTCTGTGCGTGTGTTTCTGACCGAGTTTGCATGTGTGTGTGTGTGGGTGTGTGTGTGCGTGTGTATATGTGTGTGTGTTTATCATTTAGATATAAGTAGAAAGGTTTCCGTCTCATCGTAGTCTAGCTGCAGAAGCCAATTCTCGATTTCTCGTTTAGCCTTTGCTACCGATAGTTTTTTAATCTTAGGAGTATTGCGTCAGAGGGCGTTGTAGACAAATGGGAGTATAAATTTCGGAAGGCGCTGGGCAAATGTGGTGTGTACCGGCGGCACAGGTACCCTATAGACGCTACGTTTGATAAGCCGCTCATAAGATGCAGACGTTATAGTAGCTCTGTGTGTTGCGAGGGCTGCCCTGAGTAAGTAAAGTTGACGGACCCGCAATACTTTACACTCACTGTAAAGTTTATTCGTGCCGTATCTACGAGGTTTGCGTAGCATAACTTTTAAAACAGCGCGCTGTGTCCTTTCCAGTCCAATCATAGTAGTCTTGGCTGCACCGCCCCAGATCCTATTGCAATACGTGAGAATCGATTGGCATAAGGCCTTGTAAACTAATGTTAATGTGTCCCAGGAAGCAGCATTTCTAAGGCTTTTGAGAATATACATGATTTTTCTAGTACGTTTAGTAACGTATGTGATATGATGTTTGTGCATCAACATATTTATGAAATCAAATATAAAGTTACAATTTTATGGATCTATTTAAATTAAAAATATACATGTAATATAGGTACCATTTACATTTTGTTATAGTAAGTACCCCAGCTGTGCCTGAACAGCCTGTGGTTAACGGGAACAGTGTCACCCCTACTGCTATACCAGTGGCGGTGTCCCGACAACAAACGCCGCCGCGACCCCGGCCGTGTATTACTCCTGCTTCAGTAAGTATGTTTTTAGATGCCTCATCCCAAAAAAATTTAAGAGATAAAAATGTAAATTTTATAAATACAACAGATCCACAATAATTATAGTGTATTTGCTGCTCAAAAATACAAAATTATGTATTTCCTTTCTCTATATTTCTTACTACTAGCTTTCTCCCATGGCTTCGCTCGTGCAAGGAACTTTTTTTGTCAACCATTTCATTCTCTAAATATTTGAATTTCGAAAAATGGCGAAACACGTGTCTGTTTATTTGCTTCAAGGCATATCCTCACGAAGTTTTGAGTCAAAATGTCAAAAAAAATTGTTTTATCCCTACGAACTCCAAACCCCTGTTTCACCCCCTTAGGGAGTGAGTTTCGAAAAATTCTTTCTTAGTGCTCCCCATGCCCGTATACCCAGCAGGACCCTTTGTCTGATTCGATTGACTGCCATAGTTTTAATTGCCTAATATTTAGTACCTGCTGAATCGTTTAAGCAAAAAATTAGTACCTCAAGAGTTTTAAATCAAAAATTTTAAATTATTTTCCAGCAGGACCCTCCACTGTTTGAAGGGTTCTAGAGCAGCAATGGTATGTCTTCGTATAGCGGCGTATAAGTACCTTCCAATTATATTCGGTTTTTTGTTTTAAAGTTATTAGTTTATGAGTAATACACCTACAACTTCCCGTCAGGCAAAGGTTCCTTATTTAGTCCACTTGTTTGGGACCATCTCATATAATTCCCCATAACAGCGCATAAGTTTTACCTCTGAATTGACAGTTCCAACTCTTTAAACTTCCCAAAAGCTAAAGCGAACCCAATTATCTCCTTTAAAGAAGGCTGGCCACCGATGAAAACTCCTTCTCTGTCCCAAATCTCGTCGGTATCTATTCTGTATACCTACAACAGGTATGGATGTGTTCAGGGTGTTGTGTAGATCACGAAACTGCGTATTGTATAGTTTTGTAGTGGTGGAGGGGATAGCAGTGACGTCATAAACATGGCCGCCGACGGTTTTTTTTTGTTAATTACATCGCACTTATTAGGTCTATTTACTTGTGTATCTTGTCGTTTGAAAGCTTATTAAATGTCCTACAATTTATTCTCAGACACCTAAAGCGTATCTATTATATAAAAAAAAAATTAACAAAATGTGATTTTTGTCAAAGCGCTTTCATAAATTTTCTTTTTTTACTAAAAAAACAGCTCAACTTACAGTAAATTTGTTTACGTAGATATTATGCGAAATTTTATTACCTATTTATAAATATCAGTTTCATTAAAATAGGACTTAAAACGACTGAGCTGTATCTAATTTTGTGACGCAAGGAGCATGGTGTTGTATTGTAATTATGTCACATAAATCTTACCCATTCATGCTTGTATGCTTTCTTCATAATTCTGCATTCAATCCATACTAATATTATAAATGCGAAAGTACCTCTTTCTGTCTCTCCGTCTTTCACGCCTAAACTACTGAACCGCTTTTGATGAAATTTGGTACAGAGATAGATTAGAGCCTGGGAAAGGACATAGACTACATTTTATCCCATTGTTGGGCACGATATAACCTGCAGTCCACGCGGGCGGAGCCGCAGGCAGAAAGCTAGTATATTATAAGTATTAGTTGCGTATCTGCTAATGTGAGACTGAACAATCCAAACAATAAGTTAGGTACATATACATGTATATTTATTATACAGGGCTTTAGGTATCTTTTTTTACTTTTTTCGTATTTGAACATACGTCAAAATACGAAAAAAAAAAATTTGAGTTCCCATATAAACTTCATCAGCATAGCTCATTTTGTATGGGAGATCAATTTTTTTTTTTCGTCTTTTGTCCTATTTTCCTTGGGGAAGTTTTTCAGTTTCATGGACTGATTAACCTTACCACCCGCGAGGTTGAAAGAGAGATAATTAAAGCCCTGTATAGTATGAGGCAATTATTAATTTTGGGCAAAAAGTTAAAACAAGCCAAAATTCATTATCTAATCATTTCGACACCATACCGATCACCAAAATTGTATTTTTTTTTCACCAGCCCATATACGTCCCCACCGAGGGGCACGGGCCTCCCTTCGAAACATGAAGAGGATTTAGGCCCTAGTCCACCACGCTGGCCCAATGCGAGTTGACTCTAAATAAATTGTATTTATAGGGCCTATAGCGGTTAGCAGCTACGACTCCCTACTATTCCCAGCCAATTTTTTCTATGGCAGTGACATGTACGCACATTTTATTCTCTGCCATTTCATACAATGCCACTTTGGCATTAAATAAGAGTGACGTACATAAACATAAAAGAATTGGACATTTTAAACTCGTTCCTGTAATTCTATGCCACCGTTATATGATGCCAAGTTATATTATGCCCTAGGTGGCATTAAATAACGGAGCCGCACAATGATGCCATTCGCAGATTATAAAACGTATGTCTATGAACTGAATGCGTTCAATATTTGTCAGGTGAGGAGCTCTATCGATAGTTTTTTTATAGGATTGTGGGTCATCTTTAATTAATGCGTTTGCTTTTATCCTTCATTTATCTTTCACACTTCACTTCTTGTTTAGTTTTTTAGATACAAATTCGTTGTCTGTGGATTTTCGTCTTGTGCACTTTCTTTCTTGTTCTCTTGAGTTTTTATAATCTTTTTCTTATGTTTCTGTTTGAATAAAGGTATGGGTCTTCTATGGTTAACCATATATAATATCCTTGGTCTTCTCAGATAGTTGCCTAGTCCTGTTTGTACTTTTTCTTTTTTAAACTTACAAACCTTTTTCTTCTTCTGATATTTCATATATCTACATTGAATATTAACTTATCATCTATGGTACCTTCTGTATTTTTATTTTGTAATAATTTTGACTACTGACAATTTATTTGCTTGCAAAACAAGCTTAAAAAGAGAATATAGCTTCAAAATATTTTCAAATCAGTGAGTAGAATTCAAATCAGAGTATAAAATCACACAGCGTTTGAAACAGAATCACTCATTAAAATTGTAGAACGCGACTTTACATGGTTGCCCAATCAAAGGCAACAAACGTAGAGAGCTGTCAAAGTGGGCAGCGTTTGGCGGTGCTGTACAAAAATTGAACGGTCCCTTTATCTAATGCCATGATGGCATGATGACGCTGGCAGAGAATAAACTGTCCGGTACCTTTTTACTCGGCTCCTTCATTTGATGCCAATTTATTTAAAACCATGGTTTTAAATGCCATGGCAATGAATAACTTGGCAGAGAATGGCCTGGCATAGAATAAAGGTGACGTACTTAGCGGGCCCCCAGCAGCTACAGCGGTAACCGTACTGCTGGCCAAACTAAGTTGCCGTGCAGTCAGGGATAAAATGGCTAGTGCCCTGCAACTGCAACCCTCTCAACTAGTCCGCTGTATATGCCACTAGAGCCTTAGTCATGGGTCACATGCATATGAACGATGTGATCCGTTAGATTGACATAAAGAATGCTTTTAACTCAATTAAGAGGTATCATCCTTCATGGCGCCCT
Source organism: Aproaerema taeniolella (assembly GCA_949987775.1). NCBI lineage: Eukaryota > Metazoa > Arthropoda > Insecta > Lepidoptera > Gelechiidae > Aproaerema > Aproaerema taeniolella. The sequence continues at coordinate 7,605,840 of OX465254.1, forward strand.
TTCCCGTGGCAGTGTAATGTTACTCACAGCAATCTGTACTATAACAACTAGAGGATCACAAGGTGACCATGAATAAATTAATACGGTCACTAGAAGCAAATTTAAATATGTGGTATCTCGACGATGGCACCATTGGTGGACCCCCTGAAGTTGTAACCAGAGATGTAGCTGTTTTGTTACCGAAGTTATAAGTATTGAGTTTCGTAGTTAATACTAACAAATGCGAGCTGTTTCCCTTTAGTAGCAAGCACTGCTTTATTACTTGCGGAGGGACTGCGAAACCAAATTTATGGAATGAAAATAAGAGACCGCTAGACCAGAGTCTTACCTTGCTGGGGGCCCCTGTTTTTCAAAATGTGGTACCCGAGTCACTTAAAAGTAAGACCTCATTGCTTTCAGAAACTAAACAGCATCTGAAGCAACTGCCAGCTCACGTAGCTTTGGTACTTTTTCAAAGTTGTCTTTCGCTGCCAAAGCTGGTTTACATTATGAGAACCTCCGCAACGTGGTTGTTCCTAAATGAAATAAACCACTTAGATAACAGCATTAGAGACACATTGGGGAGCATCCAACATTTTTACTTAGACGACATGCAGTGGATACAGACGTCAGACTTTTCCCACGGGGTGCTCAATCTGGTTACTAATATACTCAAGTTACAAGGTACCCAAATTGACATTCCATTTACGAGCGAGGCTTTTTCTGTCTGGTCACAGATGTGTCATCCAAATGTGTCATCTATCCAGCGCTTGTGCTACTGGAAATAGCTAACGGAGAAGATAGTGCGAGACTGAGGGCAGCTTTAGGTACGATGTTAAAGGACGGCTTACTAAGGTTTTCGGCAGCCCTCAGACTGGGGAGTGACATTGTTGTGAAGCATACTTACAAATGTGGCGTATGTTAGAGCTTACCACAGATTGAGCTGCGGTAAAAGCGCAGGTAAATTTCTGCAACACCATATACTCAACGAGATCATCCGCAGAGCTGCAGTGCTGCCCGGTTTGAGCCGCAGAGATGGCAAGCGTCCCGACGGCCTAATACAGATGCCATGGGTCTGGAAGTCTTCTCGGCCTCGCAAGGGGCCGGGGAGGCTTTTTCGAGCCTTTGGGCTCTATAAGCGGCATTCAAACGCGGCCCGCTAAAACGGGTCTGTCCCTGGGTTGGAGCGTGGTTTTTCCCATAATCTTTTTTGGTTTGGTGGTTTCTTTCTCGATTGTCTCTTCACGCCACTGACGGGATCAAGCCCACCGGGTTGAATCCGTTGGGAAAGCCCAGTGAGCGACCCACTCGTCAGTGGCGGCTTTGTCAGGTCCTGGTATCTTCGGCCTGTGTCATGTTTCCCTCTGATAGAAGGTCACGTGGCTAAGGCCTGCTGTCCTAAGTTCCTCGTGGTGTAAAGTGCCAGGTCCCGGATGAGCGGGAAACTGGAGCACTCGCCGCGGGAGTACATGTTTTTAGCTAGGCGTCCGATGAAGTCGTCCAGGCTCTCCAATCGCAAATCCCTGGAGATGGTGGAGTTGCGAACGTAGTGAGGAGCTTCTACAATGCTCCTTAGGGTTCGCGACTGTTGGGCCCGTAGTCGCGACCGATTGCACTCTCCTACCAGCGCATACCAGGCTGGGGCTGCATAAGTTAGGCGCTGGTGACGACGTTTGCCACGTGATGCCTCATTGTGAGACGGCGGTCGATGGTGACTCCCAGGTATTTAACCGTTGGAGTCCACTCGATGGTCTGCCCCTGCAGTGAAAGCTTCGGTGGCAAAGTGATTGCGATGCTTACCTCAATCGCCTGCGTCTTGGCGACGTTTGCCGACAGTCTCCAGTCTGCCAGCCAGGCCGGAAGGGCTTCCAGGACGCGCTGCATTTTCGCGGCTGCGTGCTTCGCATTCAGTGAGGACTTGATGTAGGCGGCGTCGTCCGCGTAGAGCGCCAACGTTGCGCCCTCCGGGATGGGGATGTCGTCTGTGTACCTGGCGTAGCACACTGGAGACAAACAGCTTCCTTGGGGTACTCCAGCTTCAATCTTGCGCTCTGTGGAGAGAGCGTTTTCCACTGCCACTTGGAAGCGCGTCTCCTCCAGGAAGGTGGCCACAATCCTAACCCCAGGACCACGACATTGTCGCAAGTGCGACCTGCGACGGCCTAAGGCGACGGGCGGCAAAAACAAATGTATGAAGCTCCTACGAGCATGCCACGACATAGCGCGGAGCGGCGGGCTTGGGCTTCGTTTGTCGCGGAAATGTACGAGCGACGGCGACGGGGCGGGCGGGGGAAACAAATGTACTAGCTCACTACGCGGCGGCCACGACTTGGGAGCGGTGCGACCGGCTTGGGCTGAGGACGAATTTAGTTTCACGAGTCCGGAATAAATTATTTTGTTTTTTCCGCTCCATAAGAAGAATTTTGCAATGGACACGGAACTTTCATAAGACATTTCATAAGCGAATTTATAACTTTTCATATGTAATCGAATGTGTTTTCTTTGTATAACTAAAAAAAATCGGCGTATTTCCTGTATTCTTAGTACCTACCTACCTACTATACATAATATAGGAATTTGAATTTGGAAGAGTCTTTTTTTTATCAGACTTAAAAAAAAGGAGGAGGTTCTTTGTTCGACTGTATATTATCTGTTTTTTTTGTAGGTATACGTACACACAGCAGCACATCAGGTTATCAGTTGCTTTACGAAAACGGTCACTATTACGAGCGCATTAAGGGCGAGCTCAAGGTCAAATTGGGGTAATCTGATGTGATGCTGTGTGTACATCCGCCTTCACATCGACTTTAAATAGATGAGTTGGTACGTAGGTCAATAAAAGCAGTATTATATCTTTATTTTTCATTTTTTGAAGTCAGATAATTTTTTTTATGTCTTAACGGGATGTAGTCCTTGTCTTGACTTTATCTTCAACGAAAAAGAAATTTGATGCCAAGCAGGAACGTGCCACTTTCGATAAAGACATTCTGAATCCGTCCGTCGCGGGCGCGGCAGTTAGCCGCCGCGGCGTGTCGTGGCATACCCAAGTTAGACCAAGACCGTTCGCGTCGCCCGTCGCTCAAGCCCGTCGCACAGACCAATGTCGTGGCTGGGGCGTAACTACTCGACGCGGACTAGTGGATGTGGACAGCTTGTCCATGTCCAAGAGTACGACAACCGTGTGCTCCTTCTTGTTGTAGGCTACCGCCATTTGGTGCAGTACTCTTGTTAGTTGGTGGGTCGTAGTGTTCGGCCCTGAAGCCAAACTGCTCGTCACGTGGCTGAATGTGGGGCACGAGGTGTTGCAGCAAGAGCTTCTCGAAGACCTTTGAGATCGTTGGGAGCAGTGTGATCGGCCGGTAGCTCTCCGGCTTTAAGATATTCTTGACCCTGCCTAGTTTCCAAGGCTGGGGGACTGATGCCATGGGAGAAGGGGCGGTGCCTTATATAGGACGTGACTTGCATCAGCAGTAATCAGCACCTTTTGCCAACATCCATCTACCACGCACTAAACGAGAGGCGGGAAAGGCCGCGGGGTTGTCTGCGTCCCAAAAATGACTAAAGTACGAAAATCTGTTGGGCTTTTACGTTTTCGTGCCGTTTGCGGTCGAGGTGCCAGCCACGGTGTGCTTACCTCATTCAGCATATTTCCCTTGCCATACATTGCCGTAATGCCGCTAGTATTATTCTTACCCTCCCTTCAGGTACGATCCGGCTAGGTTGACTTGTACTATACAGAGTAAATTTCAAATTCAAATATATTTATTGCAATGTTACAGGTAAAGAAACATAAGATGGTAATATACAGTTAACGTGCGCTGTAACATACCATTATGGCATGCAATATTAATGGGTACATTTTTCCATATTTAATATGTTTGTTAAATTATTCTAACTTATACATATATAATTAACTTATTCTATTATATTGCACTTTAAGATTATCTGCTAAATATTCCTCTGTGTTGTAATAACATTTACTAACTAACAAATTGTACAGTTTTTGTTTAATATTTAGGTCTTTTATACATACGGGGAGGTGATTATACAACTTAGGAGCCAACACGAAAGCTTTATTTTTATAAAATTGTAGTTTTGGGTGGTGTAACGGCATAACATCTATTTTGTTTCTAACTTTACGTGGGTGTCGGACTTCTACTAACTTAAAATTATTTGGATGCTGATGAACAAATACACATGCTTCAAAAATGAAGATACAAGCGAGAGGTAACACTTTTAATTTTTTGAAATAGGGTACGCAGCTATCCTGTTGACTTGCACTAAACATAGCCCTTATACATTTTTTCTGGGTTTTAAACAGAGGCATCAGATGAATATTTTGATTTGAACGATTATTATTACTGTTATTTGATTATAAATAAATACAATTTTGGTGATCGGGATGGTGTCGGGATGATTAAATAATGAATTTTGGCTTGTTTTAACTTTTTGCCCTAAATAAATAATTGCCTCATACTAAATAATAAATACACACGTATATGTATATTTATAACAGTACCTAACTTATTTTTTGGATTGTTCACTCTCACATTAGCAGATACACAACTAATACGTCTTACAATATATTGAATGCAGCATTATGAAGAAAGCATAAAAGAATGAATGGGTAAGATTTATGCCACATAATTACAATACAACACCATGCTCCTTGCGTCACAAAATTAGACACAGCTCAGTCGTTTTAAGGCTTATTTTAATGAAATTGACATTTGTAAGTAGGTAATAAAATTTTGCATAATATCTACATAAACAAATTTACTGTAAGTTGAGCTGTTTTTTAGTAAAAAAAGAATATTTATGAAAGCGCTTTGACAAAAACCACATTTTCACATTTTTTTTAATATAATAGATACGCTTTAGGTGTCAGAGAATAAATTGTAGGACATTTAATAAGCTTTCAAACGACACCATACACAAGTAAATATACCTAATAAGTGCGATGTAATTAACAAAAAAGAAAACCGTCGGCGGCCATGTTTATGACGTCACTGCTATCCCCTCCACCACAGTGTCCCGTGAGCAGATAATGGCGAGCTTAACTCAAAATGAGTGCTCACCCAGCTAACCTAAGGGACAGAGAAATAGTATTGGAGCGGGCTATAGTTCACAACACAGAGAACAAAATACTAACATGATGAATGAAACAGTTGTAGGTGTATTACTTATAAACTATTAACTTTAAAACAAAAAAACAAATATATATTGGAAGGTAAGATACTTATAAGCCGCTATACGAAGAAATACATAACTGCTCTGGAAACCTTCAAACAGCGGAGGGTCCCGCTGGAAAATAATTTAAAATCTCCGATAAACCCTTGAGGTACTAATTTTTTGCTTTAACGATTTAAGAGGTACTGAATACTAGGCAAGTAAAACTATGGCTGTCAATCGAATCAGACGAACGGTCCCGCTATGTACGAGCATGTGCTCCCCTAGATCTCTTAAGAAACCTACGTGCCAAATTTGTGACCATAACGTCCATAACGAGGAATTAAACGTTTTTACATATGCCAATAAATAGTTCCGGAAATAGTGATAAATAAATAGTGCTACAATTAAATAATTAGTACCTCAATACTTTTCCAGTTATAGATAGGTGTCGGTGAGGCTGCTGGGATGACGTCACTCCAGAATCCTCACCAAGAACGGCTGAAGCTAGCGACATGCTGTTGATCTCAAAAAATAGTAATGAAATAGTTCTACCCCTGTGCCAAATCTCAAAAATAATGCTTCAGGGAAACCAGAGATATGAGGGTATCTCGGTGAGTATGCTGGGCTGACGTCATCCCAGCATACTCATCACAAAATCTCGATATCCGCTAACTCTTTCCTGTCGAAATTATTGTCAAAAAATAGTTCTGAAATAGTTCTACAGTTTGCATATGGTGTCTGTGTCATATAATAATCATAAATAACAATAAACGTTACACACTCAAAGGCCCACATTAAGGTTTTCCCTTGTGTCGTGGGTCTCTCGGAACACACATAAAGACAAACACAAATACCCATGACCCTAGAACAAACATTTGCTTTTTGCACAAATATTTGCCCCGACTGGGAATCGAACCCAGGACCCGTCGATCAAGAGGCAGCGCCACTACCACTAGACCAAACTGGTCGTCAACATCTACTGGTCGTCACATACAACTGGTACATATAATATATCAAAAATGACAGTTAAATTTCTACATACATTTTTGTTGTGGTACAGTCGCGTATAGAAATGAGCATCGGCGCACATATCTAGTATTTACTAGGTACGTTTATAAGAACTCTAAAGTAAAAAAACTTACTATTCAGTCATGATTTGAGTTTATATTTGTATTTACTTTGAAAATGTAGGAAATTTAATAAAGACTACAAAAACAAACTGTTTATATTATTAAATAACAAAGTTGGGATATCAAACCCAAACATTTTACGTGAATGAGTGTTTTATACCTAAGTACTAACCAATGGGCTATGTGCAAGATTTTTAAAATAATTTGTTTTTTTATTATTTTAAGTTTAAGGTCCCATATTCAAATAAAAAATATATCAAATAATTTTGATCATAGATATAAAAATAATTAATTTTTAAAATTTCGGTTTCGATTTGTTGCTTATTACAGCATTCTACAAATTAACTCCTTTGCCAAAAAAAAAAAGATTGACAGTTGGTTGACATATAACCTATACCGTTGCGTTTTTGAGTTAAAGTTCAACATTTAAGTTTCATTCACAGACTAACTAGAGATACGTTTCAATGTAGGTACTTACGTTTAAATGATCCTCACAGCAAAAAAGTGGACGTTTGGGACAATTCCTGTCAACCATTTTACACCAACTTTCTTTCAATTCCTTTGGAATGGTAACAAACGTCAAATCTGGTGAGTTAATGTCAGTGTTTGAACAAAGAGGTATAAAACATTTTTTGGTTCTCTCCCCCGCTGTAACTCGTCAGATGCCATGTTGAGTAGCAAAGCCTGCTGCGCTGTCGTTATTAGTGTTATTCCACAAATCCGAAGAGTATAAATCACTATCGTTGAAGCAGTTCTCGGAGTCCGGTATGAATAAGGTGTAGTCGTGAGAAAATCAGTCAATATCTAGCACTACAAGTCCGTGCAAAGTTAAATCGTAATCCGGTATGCGGTAGCAGTAAAAGACTTCAGAAAAAATTAACCAAAAGCAAAAATAAAACTCAAAAATAAACAACCAAATACAAAATGAAATAGGTTATGTTTCTTTTTATTATTGACATGACAGCTTGGCAAAGACACGATTGTATAATGCCGTATTTATGATTAGTTTACTCTACTGAGAAACTTTTAATTAGGTATTATATTTTTATTACAAAAGATAGATTTTTTAATATTTTTTTTTAGGAAACGGGACCTTATTCCTTTAAGTTAAATAAAAAATTAAACGAAATTAAAAATATTTCTAAAATGTCGTACATAGCCCATTCTTCTGAAATACCGTAAGTAGATAAAAATAAGTTTTTTAAGAAGAACAAAAATGGGTAAGAAACAGTGACGAACGAACGCACACTATATGTTAATTAATATCTGCCCTGGTCTCTCTTTACTTAAGATAAAAGAGGTGTTATTCAGAGTCATATCAGTGTTTATTTATTGATATGCAAGTTGTTTATAAGGGAATTTCCCGTAAATTAGAGCTTTTGTGGATAATTTGTATTGATATGATTTGTATTTTATTAGTAACTCAACCTCCTACTTACTTATATGGCCAGGAACGAAAAAAAAATTTTTTATGAATTAAATTTAGCTCCATTTCAAACTAGTGCTATTTTTAATCATTTTTATGTTCTTGGTGTAAATTAGGTATTACCTACAAGTAAACTTAAAAAAAATATTTGAATAAATTGTTGTTTAGGTAAAACATTAAGGCTATGGTTGTGTAAAACAACTAAAACTTATTTGGCAACACTGGTAACTATAGTGTTGAGATGATTCTATCCTTATTGCATAGATGGCGTGTTCTCCAATGACATGCTATTTTGACTATTAAACATATTATAAGATTCACTATACTGTGATTGACTGACAATGCAGTGGCGCCGACGCGGGCGACGTGAAACAAACAAACAATATGACGTTTTGACGTTGGTTTTCGTTCAAAGCACGCGCAAGAAAAATTGTGAGCGTTTATTTCAAATCTGAAACTGGGTTGTGTCTGTAAGATTATCAAATGTGAGTATTAAAAAGCATAGTATTAAGTAAAATAAAAATTTTAATGCATAGCTTAGACTGAACTTAAGTATTTAGAATTCAGTAATACGTCCAAAAAAATTGTCAACTATATTTCGCTTATCTATACTACTAATATTATGAAGAGGAAAGACTTGATTGTTTGCATTGAATAGGATTGTTTGCATAAAAATTCTTTCACCATTAGAAAGCTACATTATCCCCAATGGACATAGGATATATAATTTTCCCGAATTCCCGCGGGAACGAAGTCCCGGGCGGAATGCTAGTTGTTGGATATTTATATTTTAGTATTTATCTCCGATACTTAAATATTCAAAACTAAGTTGTTTTAATCCACTGGAATTATTACACATAGGTAAAGGCTAATTCTATTCTTTGCATTAATAAAAAAATATTAGTTAAATTCCAAGTAAACGACTTAATAATTCATTTCTGTGCGCGACTGTACACCACAACAAAAATGTATGTAGAAATTCGACTGTCATTTTTGATACATTATGTGTATTATATGACACAGACACCATATGCAAACGGTAGAACTATTTCAGAACTATTTTTTGACAATAATTCCGACAGGAAAGAGTTAGCGGATATCGAGATTTTGTGATGAGTATGCTGGGACGACGTCAGCCCAGCATACTCACCGAGATACCCTCATATCTCTGGTTTCCCTGAAGCATTATTTTTGAGATTTGGCACAGGGGTAGAACTATTTCATAACTATTTTTTGAGATCAACAGCATGTGGCTAGCTTCAGCCGTTCTTGGTGAGGATTCTGGAATGGCGTCATCCCGGCAGCCTCACCGACACCTATCTATAACTGGAAAAGTATTGAGGTACTAATTATTTCATTGTAGCACTATTAATCACTATTTCCGGAACTATTTACTGGCATATGTAAAAACGTTCAATTCCATGATGAGGCTTCTGGGGTTATGGTCACCCAAATTTGACATTTCTAGACCCAGCGGTTTGGGCTGTGCATTGATATGTCAGCCAGTCAGTTACTTCTTTTATACACTCGGCTTCAAAAAAATCGCACGTCCGTAAAAATAGGCTTTAAGCACTGTTAATCCTTAAGACAAGCAGTTATTCGTAGCAATATTGGTATCATTTGAGAGCCCTATAAAAACTCTTTAAAAAAATATCCATTTCATTTGATTAAAGAAAAAGCTTGACACTTTAAGAAGTGCGTTTCTCCACCGGGACCAGTTGTCAAATAATGATGTGTTCTATACTAAATTTTAAAGCATAAATTCAGCAATTCTGATATTCAGTCTTAGATTTACAGCATCAAAACTTTCGATGCTGTGACCTGAAAACAGTGGGAAGCTGGAGAAAATCTCGTCACCGGCGCCATCTGTATCTCAAAAACTGCTAGCAGTACGAAAAAGATTTATAGTCCAATTTTTCGAGCAAAATTTCAGCAATCAATACCTCAAAAATTGATTTCATACGTTTGACCGAACGAGAGATATTTGCCGCTAAGTACTGGTAAGCTGGGAAAACGTTTCCCCAGCTTACCAGTATTGGCCACTCTATATCTCGGAAACTACGATAGGTACCAGTGAGTATTATGGCTCAAAATTTCACTCCTTGTCCTAAACTAGTGCTGTAAATATTTCATAGCCCCAGCTTCAGTACTTTTTAAGATAAAGGCAATTTTTAATGGGAAGCTGGAGAGACGTTTCCCCAGCGGGCCAATCGAAAAGTATTATGCCTAGCCATGTGATTTTAATATCAGATTATAGCTAGTAATTACAGCACTTGGCTGTAAAAAAATTGGGGTTCCAGGTCTTTTGGTTCATGCGCCAAGATGAAAAAACCTTTTTCCCGCCAAAAATAAATAACGGTCACTGAATGTGCCTGTTGGGCGACGTTGCCAGTTTGTGCGATGAGCAATGCGCGTTAGGTGACATGCCAAAATGAATCTTCTGAGCTTAGATTTAAAATACATTTTAAGTAGTTTGTTTACGTCATAGAAATTAATGTAGTCTAAGAGTCGGGCATGTAAAATAGATTTTGAAATTTTATGAATATACTTCTCAATATAAAGTAATAATGGTGTATGTTATGTGAAAGCAAGCAATAAGCGCTTATTAGAGCTAATATAGCTCATTTGTTTTTATAGTTACCTACCTACTTCTTCTTTTCAATTCGATGACGTCATCGGTCCTTAAAATAATGTAAACAAACAGGCTGTCAAAATACAAACTAATTGTGAAATTATTGGTCATGTAATTATAATGATTGTTGCGGTTTTCTGTCTCTCTCTATTTATGTGTGAACAATAGGTACAATGTTTATCTATTTTGCCTTTATAAAGCCAAAGCCGAGTTTCGCGTTTCAAAACCCCTAGGTAATATTATTTGCTAACCGAAAAGAGCCAATAGGTATTGGCCCGCTGGGGAAACGTCTCTCCAGCTTCCCATTAAAAATTGCCTTTATCTTAAAAAGTACTGAAGCTGGGGCTATGAAATATTTACAGCACTAGTTTAGGACAAGGAGTGAAATTTTGAGCCATAAATAGAGTGGCCAGTACTGGTAAGCTGGAGAAACGTTTTCCCAGCTTACCAGTACTTAGCGGCAAATATCTCTCGTTCGGTCAAACGTATGAAATCAATTTCTGAGGTATTGATTGCTGAAATTTTGCTCAAAAAATTGGACTATAAATCTTTTTTGAGATACAGAAGCAGTTTTTGAGATACAGATGGCGCCGATGACGAGATTTTCTCCAGCTTCCCACTGTTTTCAGGTCACAGCATCGAAAGTTTTGATGCTGTAAATCTAAGACTGAATATCAGAATTGCTGAATTTATGCCTTAAAATTTAGTATAGAACACATCATTATTTGACAACTGGTCCCGGTGGAGAAACGCACTTCACTTTAAGTCACTGTGAATGACAATGGAACTGATTCTCCTCTTCAAATTTTGTTTGTATTGTTTTGTTTTTTGGGTATAAAAGGGTCGATACAGCTTATTAGGGGATAAATTTGCTACCAACAGTCGAAGAAGACACAGAAGAATATCTTTCATCAGAAAAACGTCCTTGAAGATGGACACTACTGCTGCTGAAGCCGCCCAAGTTATCGCACTACTGCAATCAGGACTACGTCAGTGTGATGTTGCTCGGCAATTGCACTTGAGTCGCTTTTCCGTTCGAAGAGTGTACCAGCGGTTCCTGCAGACCGGTGGCTTTGTCCGAAGGCGTGGGTCTGGTAGAAATCGCTGCACTTCTGCGAGAGATAACCGATTCGTCGTATCGAAGTCTTTGAGAAATCGGTTCTCTAATGCTGTTGTGTTGCAACAGCAGCTTCAAGCAGTTAGTAGAAGGGCCGTGAGTGTCTCTACAGTTAGAAGAAGACTAAAGGAGAGAAATATTGTGGCTAGAAGACCTGCCAGGGTCCAAAATTAACCGCAGCGCATCGGCGAGCACGCCTGCAATTTGCTCGCGCCCACGTCAATTGGACCCTGGACCAATGGAGAGCTGTTCTCTTCTCAGACGAAACGAGAGTGTGCCTTTTCTGCAACGATAGACGCAAAAGAGTATACAGAAGATAATGGGAACGTTTTGCCCAAGCCTGCATCCAAGAGACGGTAGAATACGGGGGCGGTTCCTGCATGTTCTGGGGCGGCATATCTGCCGACGGCAAAACTGAACTTTCTTGCGTCTCTCGGACCGGCGGTGCTCGCGGGCAAGGGTCGATGACTGCTCACCGGTACATCACAGAGATCCTGGAAGAACATGTGGTCCCCTATGCTGGATTTATTGGCGACGGGTTCACATTAATGCACGATAACGCTCGCGCGCACATTGCTGGAATTGTGCAGGGCTACCTTCAAGAGGTTGGGATCCTTGTCATGCAGTGGCCAGCGAGAAGTCCAGATCTGAACCCGATAGAGCACCTCTGGGACCAGCTGAAACGCAAGGTTAGATCCCGTGATCCCGCTCCCGCGACTCTTCAGGAGCTCCAAGACGCCGTTATTGAGGAATGGGACAGAATCCCTCAAGAAGAGGTCCTAAAGTTGGTGCGATCCATGAGGGAGCGCATGGAAGACGTCATTAGGGCTAGGGGGGGTAACACTAGGTTTTAGGTTAGTTTTAAGCAACTTTGTTTTGAAAAATTAATCAGATTTCATTAGGGTTTTTTAAGGATTTTTATTGTTTTGTAAATTTTTCTCAGTTCCAATAAAAAACATTGAATGAATTATTGTTTTTGCATTCTCTGTTTCCTTACCTTTCAAATGATACCGAACATTAGCAATATTTCATAATACAAATACGATTGAAAGATGTTTAAAATAGATTTCTTAAAAGGTGCGATTTTTTTTGAAGCCGAGTGTATATTTAATAAGATAATTAAAATTTTAATTAATATTGTTGTGTGGAATAAATAAATCTTTATTTATTTATTAACATTCTCATTAGGGTGAAGAGCTTGGTGGGGACACAGACATACCCATATTCACAGACCAGTTTCTGCAACACAACAAACTGAGAGAATCTGAACTGAGGCAGTTAAGAAAAGCTAACTCAGACTATGAACAACAGGTAAAATTGATTGGTACTTTTGAGATTTGTTATCCAGCATACTGGGGCGAGTTTACTGGTAATTCTAAAGAAAAGAAAAATAAGTGTTTTTAAATTATGCTTGCTTTTTAGTTCTTTTTAAGTCTCATTGTAGAAGAAATGTGTATTTTACAGTCAGATAAATATCAGGAGATGAATGACAAATAACATTTATCTGTCCTAGAATGCAATACTGCAAAGACATGCAGAAGAAGTGAGTGGAGCAACATCACGATTGCGGGAAGAGACTGCAGCGGCGGCAGAACGCACTGCAGCATTAGTGGCGCATCGACGGGCGTTAGTCGCCGCACTGGTGCAAGCTTTGCATAATGTTTCTTTACCAGGTCAGAATTTTGTTTGAATAATAAATTATTACAAAATGCTGTTTCTTCAGCTTTTCAATTTGCAAGAGCTTGCTAGCACAGCAGAACCTCTAGTTGTATCAATTTATCTTTTTATTAAAAAAAAGTACATAATTGTGATTGCAGGAGGTCCAGGAGCACCTACAGAAAGTAACATTGAAGAATACATGGAGAAGCTCCAAACATTGGCAACAGAAACTAAAGGAAACCCACTAGTAAAGCAAGCAAGAGACATTCTCAACAGAATTGAGTTGCCTATCAATTAGTCTGTAAAAACATTTTTGCACTCCCCTTATCTAGGAATACCTTGGGAATTTCTTGTATGAGCTATTAAATTAAAGTTATATAAATTAAGATTTTATTGAAAATCTTTCATTTTGCGTTCCTTATTTCAGCACTGCCGTCTCAGATCTTGATTTTAACTACACATAAAATCAGTACTTAGTAATTTGTCAAATTCAAACGCCAAGTATTAGATTTGCTCGAACTTCCGTTAAAAAGTTACAAGCATTTTCAATGGGCAGGAATTACACCACCTAGTGAAAGATCTGATTTCACTCAGATGTTGTCTTTCTGTCACAAAAAATCACATTTGTTCGATGCGTAATTAAAAAGTTACACGCATTTTAATAATTACAGTAGTCCGAGAGCCTGCTGCAAAATATCATCAATAAACGTTAATATACATAATCAATTACTATTTTTATCCGACTGCGCGACGTAAAGGAGGGTAATGTGTTTATCAGCCTATGTATGTATGTGAATTTGTACCTTTGTGGCACATTTAGACCAAACCCGTGGGCCCATTTTGATAAATTATACGTCGTTTGATTCACCTTTTAGGATCTATAACGATTTAAAGTTGGTTAGTAACGATTGTCACTTAGAGGCTTTTAGATCGAAAAGATATTGATACGGTACTGCTCAAGGGCGTCGCCAAGGGGGGGCAGCTGCCCCCCCCCCCCCCCCCCTAGAGGTGAAAAAAAAGTAGCCAACTGCAAAGGAACCAAAGTTGGAACTAAAAATGCCAATTCACCATAGAAGAAAGACTCGCGCTACTAGTGTAAAACTTCATGCTCTTGACTGTACCTACAATTCATATTTTTTTCATGCCCCCACCTGGGCCAAGGGCTGGCGACGCCCTTGGTACTGCTACTGGTGATTCACTACTGATACAGCTACCTAATGAGAAAATCAATAAATAAATATCTGACTCTAACTAAAAAGTGTAAAATCAAATAAATTAATTTAAAAAACCCGACTGCGTAAAAAGTAAACCATATGTAATAATAAATGAGCTTTATTAAAAACTGAAAAGAATTAGCAGTCAGGATCCAATAATGGTTTATGCACGCTCTCGGACTATACTACGTCAATTATTAAAATACGTGCATGGACTAATTATCTCTAAATACCTATGTGTAAAACAATTGTGATTTTTTATGAAAAATTAAAGGCAACATCTGGCGTGAAGGAGGTTATTGTAACCGAGCTGACGTATGTGAGCACGAGCCGCAGGCGAGGGCTCACCATTGTCACGAGTTTACAATAACCTTTACACCCGTGTGTCACACGACGTTTTTCAATACATTTGCGAGAAAAGTCATAAATAAAAAACAAATGTAAGCAATACCTATTTTTCACGGGAATTTGCAGGAAGAAGACAATCTTGCGCGGTTTTCGCCATGTTTAAAATGTCGGGTGGTGTCAAGTCCGTAAATAATATCACTGTCCTCACTAGACGAAGTCGTAAGTATTCATTTGTGTAATGCAAAATTTACGAAAATGGCGCCTTATTGTAATTTTTGTTTTGTTTATTTTTTTTCGGGAAAGGCAAAGGTAACTATGTCCATGCAGCCTCGCCTTCAGTGAAAAATCTTCTTTCTTCAACTTAACCATTATTACACATAAAACAACTTTTTCACGCAGAAAACGAAAATTCAATTAACAAAGCAACCGTTCACGCCGAGTTCCCGCCAAACATCCTTTTTGTAAGTTTTTATTGTAATTTGTGCGCATGCGTAGATTATGTTTTTAGTGTATCAAAATTATTGGGCAAAGAATTCATATATTCAGCTTTCTTATTTTTCTCGGTAAAGAAAATATTCAAATATTTCAAATTATGTAATTAAATATACGCAAATAATATTTTATTTCAAATATGAAAGTTATTAGCTTAATTTGATTATTGTATTACACATAAGGTCGACATGATTTTATTCTCAGTATGCAAACCTTGCATTGAACAATTACAAATTGTCTTCTTTGGTGAAAATTTTTGACAAATACCTAAGTACTGATTTTCTCTCCACTCAACCGTCCGCTCCCGCGCGCGACTAGACCGTCAAACCAAAGAGTATGTCACTGCGTTTACGTCAAACGTCCGCGCGCCGCGAGCCGTTGCAAATCGCGGCGCTACCGTAATTACTTTCCAAAAAACTCCTTTATCTTCAAATCTACATAAGCTACAGCAATAAAAAAAAAAAATATGTAGGAATAGGTTAGAATACACAGATTCAAAGTATACATAGGTAATAATTTAAACAAAAAGACAAACTACTTTGGATTAAAACACTATTGAAAAAACCGTTGTCGAGTTCAAATATTATACAAATCAAGGACGACTTACATTACAAAACAGTCGCTAAAGATTCTAATTCTTATTTATTATTGTAGAATGTGTCTTTCCGAACATTTTGATATATAATTATCCTAGATTTAAGTAAAAATAAGTAAAAATACTTACGACATAATAACACTCGCACTCCAAAAACGTGATCCAAACGTCACAAAAAATGTTTTTTTTTTTTTTTTTTTTTAATACTACTTATCAATTCTTTTGCCACGACATCTGTATTTTTTTCATTTAATTATTTTATAAACTACAGTTTTAACATAGCAGAAGAAAAAGAGCGGGAAATTTCGGTTTGCTCGGGTGTCTTTTTTTGGAAAATTTAATTTGTGGTATTAAATACGTGGTTCAGATAAGGTTTCTATGTAAATATTTTATCTTTAGTGTATATAATATCGTATCTGTGTAAAATAATCGGTAAGTCTTTGTATATATTTGTAGTATAGAAGTCCAAGGCGAATTGCGGGTCGTATGAACGACCCGCCTATCTATGAGTTGGGGGACTTGGGCCATGGCCGTGGTTTAAGTCCCCCCTCTGTCTCTAATTATATTACGGTCGCGTCAGAAAGTGGCATGGATACTGATGGTGATGGGTCCATAGTCACAAGTGGTAGGGAAACTGATGGTGGGTCATCGAAAGCTACGGCTTCCCGTAAGAGGCGTTCTCTCAAGCGTGGTGATAAATCAAAGCGTAAAAGGGATGTGCTTCCTGAGGGAAATAATAATGTAGAAGAAACCATAATAATTGCGGATTTTCTATCGTTTCCAAAGTCCCAGCCTCTTGCTCCTAAAGTAAATCCAAATGAATTTGCTACATTTGTATCTTCAAATGAATCTGCTACTAAAATAAGCCAGCAAGTAGGTGTAGGCAGGAAGGAGTACCAGACCTCTGACACAGGACCTTATATTGTACATGTACAGCGCGTGACTGACTCAGAAAATAGTGGCACTATTCTGCACCCGATTGCTTTCGGAAATTTTCTTAAAAAGAATAAATTTGAAAATATTGTTCCCGGCAGTGTGAAAAGAATTGGCAGAAACAAATGTGTAGTAGCCTTTACAAACCATTTTGATGCAAACTTTTTTATAAATAGTAATCTTTTATCATTAAACAAATTCAAAGCTTTTTTGCCAACCTTTAATGTGACTCGCATGGGTCTGGTCCGAGGTGTCCCGTCTGAATGGAGTGAGGATGAGATCAAGGAGAATATATCAGCTCCCATAGGAACTGGTGAAATTTTGAAGGTTAGACGTCTTAACTACAAAGTTCAAGTAAATGGAGCACCCACATGGAAACCATCACAAACAATTGTTATCACGTTTGATGGTCAAGCCCTTCCCAAAAGAATTTATATTTGCTATAATGCCCTTCCAGTCGAGACTTATGTATACCCAACAATCCAATGCTTCCGTTGCTGCCGTTACGGTCATACAAGAAATCAATGCCGTTCATCGCTTCCTAGATGCTTTAAATGTGGTCAGAACCATTTAGGAGACTCATGTTCAGTTGAGGAGGACTCTGCTTCCTGTGTCAACTGTTCGGGTTTTCATTTCGCCACTGACAAAGCCTGTCCTGAGTTCAAACGACAAAAGGATATCAAACATACTATGGCCCATTCCTGCATCTCATATGCAGAGGCAAGTAAAGTACATCCTCCCGCTTCAAAATCGTATGCTGATGTTCTTCTTTCGGCTCCATCTTCATTCCATCCAAATAACTCTCACAACACGAGTCGTGTTCCATCTGCACCTTCCTCTTCTTCTTACAAAAAGACAGTTTTTCTTAAACCGCGTTCTCCTCCCAAGCCATCACAAGGCTATGATAGAGCAGCTCACAATGCCCTTATTCGGGAATTTCAACCCCCGTCTCCGGCTAATGGATGTGCTTTTAATAGATCTGAAATAACTCGAGAGCACAATGAAGATGAACAAGTAGTTGATGTCATTTTAAAACTTCTTAGAATATTATTAAATAAAAACATATCTTTAGAACCGAACGACGTTGAGCTTTTGAGTGCTATTTTATTAAACAAATCATCCAATAATGGACACAATAATACAGTGGAACTGTCGGTCAATAGTTCCTAAAAAAACTGATCTATTTTATCTCATAAATAAATATAAACCACGCATTGTAACATTATCGGAAACTTGGCTCTGCAATACAAAAATATTTGGTATTCCAGGTTATGTTACCGTTCGTAAAGACAGAGGTGACGGATATGGTGGTGTTGCCATATTGATCCAAAATAATACCCCATTTTCACGCATTTCATTTCACTCTTATACAGAAATTGATGTTATTGGTGTCATGATTGATGATGTCTCCTATGTTTCAATTTACATACCCACTGCTGACACTCAAGCTCTACAAGAACTGACTCATATGTTTTCGTCACTGCGTAGTCCTTTTTTGGTGATGGGGGACCTTAACTGTCACCATCAATGTTGGGGAAGTGGTGAAACTAAAAGAACGGGAATCCGTTTATTGGAAATTTTAGATGATCATAATTTATGTGTAATTAATACAGGTCAACCAACTCGCAGAACTAGGGTAGGTGAAAGTGCTAGCGCTGTAGACTTGACAATATGTTCTCCTAGCTTGGCTTCATCTTTATCTTGGTCTCGTTTCTCCTCGTCTACTTTCGGAAGTGATCATTTTCCACTAATTATAATGTCATCAATAAAGTATACTAGAATACCTAAAAGGCCCCCTAGATTAAAGTATAGACTAAATAATGCAGATTGGAATAAATTCAAAACTTTAGTTGATTGTAAAGTAGCTCGGCTTCCCCTTGTTATTCAGGGTGCAGAGAATGACTGCTCTAAGGAGTTAGCATTGTGTATGATAGAAGTGGCGGATCAAGTTTTTCCTTTTAAAAAATCTTCTGCCGATAGAATACCTATGCCCCCGTGGTGGGATTCCTCGTGTTCGGATGCAGTTATGAGGCGAAAGGAAGCTGAGAAAAAATATGCTGCGGATATGTCAGAGGAAAATTATAGTAACCTAAAAGACATTATCAATGATACAAGAATATTTCTTAGGGATAAAAAGCTTGAGGGGTGGAGGGCATTTTGTATGTCACTTTCGCCAAGCACATGTCCGTCAGAAATTTGGCACAGTATTAGGAGATTTAGAAAAGCTTTCAGTGATGCTACTTCATTACCACAGTTGCCTCCTTCACTTGTAGATAATTTTCTTGACGGATTGGCTCCGGCATTTGCTCCAGATTGTGATCAGCTTAATCCTAATCTGCCTCTATTAAATAACCACAGTGATTCCTCGTTGAACTCTCCCTTCTCTATGTATGAATTGAAAGGAGTATTATCATGTTTAAAAGATTCGGCCCCAGGAGAGGACGGGATTCCGTATTCATTCATTTCCAACCTCAGTGCCAATTCATTATTATATTATCTAGAAATAATTAATTCAATTCTCATATCTGGAAATATTCCCGAGTCTTGGCGATCACAAGAAATTATTCCAATCCTTAAGCCTACTAAAGACCCAAATAGTGCGTTGTCATACCGACCCATTGCATTATCATCGGTCCTGAGCAAAATTGCGGAACACTTAGTTAAAAATCGTTTAGAGTGGTATATTGAGAGTAAACAACTACTGGCAAACAGTCAGTTTGGTTTCCGAAAAGGAAAGAGTACTATGGATAGCTTAAGTATATTTGACACTGATCTTCGCATAGCCTTTTCTAAGAATGAATCCATTGTTGGTGCATTTTTGGACATAACAGGCGCGTATGATAATGTGCTTATTTCGATTCTGAAACGCAAGTTACTAAATTTAGATGTCCCCCGTTTGCTTGTAAATTTCATATTAAATCTTTTATCCATTCGGTTCATCTCTGTTTTTTCTGGTGACAGCAAAATAACAAGAACTGTGTATAAAGGCCTTCCTCAAGGCTCTGTTCTATCTCCTTTGCTCTACAATGTATATTCTCATGATTTAGAGTCATCTTTGCAAGGTTCAGTTGATGTTCTGCAATATGCTGACGATCTTTTGATATATGCTACTCATAAAGATATTGCTACTGGATGTGATGTATTGTCGGCTGGCCTGGGGTTCTTGAAGAATTGGTTACATGATAATGGATTGAATCTGTCTATTGATAAAAGTTCAGTTGTGGTTTTCACAAGAAAGCGCAATATTCCTCTCCCAATAGTTTACTATGATGGCACTACTCTCCCTGTTAATGATGAGGTAAAATTTTTGGGATTATTTTTTGATAAAAAACTCACTGGAAAACAACATTTCGAATTTGTGGTTAAGAAATGCGAACGTCAAATAAACATAATGCGGTGTCTCTCTGGAGTGTGGTGGGGGGCACACCCTGTCAGCCTTAAACTATTATATAATGCCATAATACGAAGTATTCTTGATTATGGAACCTTTCTTCTTGAAAATGGTGATAAAAAGGGTCTTAGAAAACTAGACAACATTCAATCTAAAGCTCTTAGAATTATATCAGGAGCTATGAAATCAAGTCCATTAAATGCTTTACAGGTAGAATGTGGGGAACCTCCACTTCACCTCAGGAGACAATTCTTATCTGATCGGTTTTTGTTTAAGTCTATGCAATTTTCTAACCATTTGCTCCATCCTAAATTAGAAGAATTGGATAATTTAGTACGAACTTCATCTTACTGGCGTCACAAAAAAGTTCCTTGCTTGGTTAAAAGTTTTCGGAAGTTTAACTCTTTATCAGCCCGCGTACATAACTCTCCTACTCTTTCTTTATTTGAGTCAAAATCCTTTGACCCTCTGCTTATTTCCCCGATAATTCACTACAATATAGACATACAAAAGAATGATATAGGTGCTAATGTGAAATTTAATGCTGCAGTAACAGAGAGATGGCCAGATTGGCATTGTATTTTTACAGATTCCTCTAAAATCTCTAATATAAGTTGTGTGGGAGTTGGTATATTTCATTCTCAGTATAAACTTATTGAGATGATAAAGCTTCCTCCTGAATCATCGGTCTTTACTGGCGAATGCTTTGGTCTGTTTAAGGCACTTGAATATGTTTTGATAGCGAAACTTAAAAAGGTACTTATAATAAGCGATTCCAAAAGTGCATTACAAACCATTGAAAAGTTTGCATTTAAAATGAAACCCTATCCCATAGTCTTTGAAATAAGAAAACTGTTACATGAATGTAAGCTAAGAAACTACATTATACACTTTGTTTGGGTACCTAGTCATTCCGGCATCCAAGGAAACGAAAAAGCTGACCAATTAGCTAAAGAAGCAGTGCAGAATGGTGACTTATTTCCTTT
Source organism: Aproaerema taeniolella (assembly GCA_949987775.1). Taxonomy (NCBI): domain Eukaryota; kingdom Metazoa; phylum Arthropoda; class Insecta; order Lepidoptera; family Gelechiidae; genus Aproaerema; species Aproaerema taeniolella. Next base: position 7,626,914 of record OX465254.1, read on the forward strand.
TAAGAATTTCTGTCACGATCTTGTGAGCCTTCCTGGGGGTTATCTCTGGGAATCCTGGAATCTTCTCTGGCGGGAGAGCTCACGGGTAAAGGGCAAGATTTATGCTACATTTCAACCTTCAATACCTATCAAACCGTGGTTTTCTAAATTGAATAATTGCTCAAAACCAGTCGTTAGCATGATCATTCGGATGCGGCTTGGTCATGTTTGTACTCCTTCTCACCTTGCAAAGTTGCGAATTGTGAATAGCCCTCTGTGTGAATGTGGAGATGATGTTGGTACTTTGGACCACATATTTTTCTCGTGTTCCCGTCACGACCGTTCATCCTTTCTCCGCTGTCTTGTTTCCCATAAAGTTCCCCTACCTACTTCTGTTTCCTGTCTGGTAATGAATCCTATCGAATACTACGATATAATAAATGAATTTATTTTACAGAATAATTTGAAGATATAGGTTTATTTTTATTCCTGTATATTTAATATAGCCAATCACCTATATTTATATAAATGCATATTGTAATATTTATTTAATTATGTTTATAATTTTTTTCCTTTTCCTAAACCATTCCTGAACCTTCCAAATTTCCGATCCACCATTCCACTCCGTTTTTCCACATAGGTCATAATTTCCCTACCTTTTACTACCTGAAATTGGCACAAAGTCTAAACTAGTGCCACACTACAAAAAAAAAAAAAAAAAACATAGCAGAATGTTCTAATAGTATCGCACAAAATGACTAGAGGGCGTTTTTTCGAATAAGTTCCTTTGGTTAGGTACTATAGTATCCAGGGACTTGCCAGGGACGTAATGTGCTGTTTTTGTTTTATCCACAGACAGTTGAGTGGGGCTAGTTAAAATCAAGGTGTGAGACCTGGGCAGTGCCGAAATAAGGGACGCAATTTTCTCTTTATCCATAACTGGAAATAAGTATAAGATACAATTATAGTTCTATAGACAATTCCAGACACCTCTATACAGGGTGGCCGGGAAGTTGACGTTTAAAAAAAAAATTTGATCCCTCGTGTGGGGTATCCGAAACACCCCCATTGGCGTATCTAGGGTTAATTTCTGGGGGGGGCCGCGGGCCTGGCGAAAATTAAATGTACTCTAGCTTAATACGCTTGTATTCAAATGTAACTAATACTGTATTATAGTATGTAATAATAAGTAAGTATGTAGATTTCTCTCAGCTGTAGATATTTTTTTAATGATTTTTGTGTGAAGTTATCAGTACTTTGCCATCGATTATAGAATTTCGAATTGGTAGCCCAATATTCTGGGGTGGGCCCTAGACCATACTGGGGTGGGCACGGCCCACCCGCCCCCCCCCCCTATATACGCCTATGAACACCCCTATGTATGTTCCGCGATTTTTTGTAGTTTTCGAGTTACGATTTTTTTTCTGAATTTTCAAGAAATTTCGACCTGACCCGTTTATTTTTTTTTTTTTAAAGTTGAAGACTTTTTCGTGATTTTTTAAATTCAGTTGGCTACTTTCAAGAATTTTCCACCTTGCTGTCTTTGAAGACCGATATTAGCAAAAGTAGCCCCTTAAGTACCACTTTTTTACTATTACTATTAAAACTGAGAGCATGGCGCATTCTTTAGGCCCACTTAGAAGCCATGGAGTCACCTGTTTCGATTTTTAATTTAAAGTTGAAAATTTAAGTCACAATTCACCGAACGTAATTTTTTCACTTTTCACCAACATTTTCATAATTTTTATCAAAATTACGAAGCTGATTATTTTATTCATAAAAGAACAACTCATAAAGATTTAGTTGCAAAAAAAAAATCACGAAAGTCTTCAACTTTAAAAAAAAAAATTTAAACCGGTCAGGTCGAAATTTCTCGAAAATTCAGAAAAAAAATCGTAACTCGAAAACTACAAAAAATCGCGGAACATACATAGGGGTGTTTCGGATACCCCACGACACGAGGGATCTAAATTTTTTTTTTAAACGTCAACTTCCCGGCCACCCTGTATAAAAAAAAGGAACCTTGATTCAAGAGTTGAGAGTGCAACTGTATGAAAACCAGAATCTTAATTTTATTGCTTTATTAAAGTTAATTTTAATATGACAATCAACTACAAGCTGATGTTATGTATGGCTACATAAGTGTGCTGTTGCATTAATTCCTTCAGTGGTATAACTAACATAAAACAATAGTGTTCAGAGTTTACATTATCAGTATATTGCATAGTCTACTAGACAAGACTTCAAAAATAGGCATTGAAGAAGACAGAAACCTAAAGTCAAAAATAATTACGCTTAAAATACTAGTACTGTTAGAGCATTATATTTACAAATTATATGGCTACCAACCAAATTTACCCTTTGTATCTTGAATATACAAAATTGTAGTAGCTATGATTCAGTCTGTCTCTTATCCAGTATATATAAAATCATTCAAGGCTCCCAGACCCATCAGACTCTAGGTCTCCTTTGGCTTCAGGGTCATATGAATGCAGTTTTTTTCTCCACAACTTAATCAATTGATCCCAAGATCTTCGGCTATATTTGGTATATTTGTCTGGTGTTTTTGGATGATCAGCAGTGCGTCGGTCTCTGTATTCAAAGAAAAGGTTTAAGAAAACACTTCTGCAATTACATATACCTATTAAACATTTAAAAAAATATTAGATTATCATCAATTTAATTAACTTACATAGGTACTTCTTTGCTGTAATTAAAATAACCAACAGTATTCTTCCCATAGTCTATTTGTTTTTGTCTTCTTTGGAGTACAGTTGGATCTGTTTCTAACTCGAGTTCTCGTGGCTTACTAAAAAAATACAACATAATTATTATGTTGGCAATATATATATATATATATATACCGATTGAATGTGTTATCTAATGCATGACCAAACAACTGCAATGAAAATTGATAAACCTGATGTGCTGGCTTCTGTACATATACAAAACAGCCATGCGGTCAATTTGGACGTATGTATCGTACAGACTGGAATCCCTTAACTAGATAAATAAACAGAATTTATAAAATGATACCTTGGGGTGGTTTTTGCTTCATTAGGTCCATTTGGCATCGCTCTTTTGCGGCTGCCTGAATTTTCTCTGCTACTGCTCTCTGATTTGAACCTTTCTTTGGTTGCTTTACGTTCTAGATTAAATAATGATAAATAATTATTAAATTTGCTTGTCTCATAACTCTGCTTTATGCTTACTATTAAGAATCACAAACAAACCCAGAGATTCCTCCGACTCCTCTGCCCAACTCTTGGTAATATTAGTATTCATTGTAATTCTAAACGGAGATGTGAAAATTACGAATTGGGAAATATAATAGGTTACACTTAATTGGGTTACACTTTAATAGGGCAATATAATTGTAAAACAATTGTGACGTCAATAAGAATTTAGCATTTTCTATAATTAAGAGCCTCGCCTCTGACCAACATCCAATTCTTGTAATTATTTTTTAATAAAATAATACGAACGACGCCACAACATAAACCGATTACGCGCGTAGGTGTACCTACGCGTTTCGTACATAATAACTGCCATAGTGAGCATCGCTCCGGTAATAGAACCTCGCTCCTCGCGCACTCCACTTCTCCCCCGCTCTTGCCCTCCGTTACCTGCTGACGGCCATATTGTAAAGCAGTGTTGCCATATATACGGATTTGTCCGTATTTGTACGGATTTTGCAAGTTCAATACGGATGAATCAAGATTACGGATTTTTATACGGATTTACTCTAAACACAGAATTAGCTTCAAAAGGACCCCGTTTTCGAGCCTTCTTTACCTAATTTTGACCAATTTCGTCACAACGCTGGTGAGTTTGCTCCACTGTTGTGCGGCAGTACACCAAAATGTCTTCAATGAAGACGAAACCAAGAAATAAATTATGTATCTCGACGATAATGGACCCGCTACTACTAAACAAATTTTAGGGAAATTACCCTCTTTTGTTTTAAATCTTGACTCAAAAATGTAACGTTGAATTTTTATACGGAATTCATACGGAATTTCAATCAAAATACGGGATATTTATACGGAATTTCAATAAAAACAGAAATACGGATTTTATACGGATTTTAGTAATGAAAATACAGATTTCACGTCTACTTCATGTGGCAACACTGTTGTAAAGTGAAACGTCAAAGTTTTCCGCGACTTGAGGTTATTTTTGTTGTAAAGTTAAAACTATTTTCCAGTGTCTTTTTTGGTTAGTAAAGTTTATTTAATGAGCTCTGCTCTTTTGCCTTTTAGCCAAGATTCTGCTGTGAAGTTTTCTGTGTCATATTGAGCCTAGAGACTGATTTTAGCCTAGTGGCTTTAAAAAAGTGAGTTTAAAAACCAGAATTTCAATGTGATGTGTACGAAGCACCAAATTGAACAGTTTGTATTGTAGGTGACAGTTTTTGCTATAAATAAATTGTATTATTCAATGAATAGAATTTTAAAAGGCACTGATATTCGTCGCAGGAGTCATTGCTATTGATGCAAAAAAACTTAAAACAAAATTAAAAAATAAATTGTTATAATAACATTTTTTTGTTTTAATCAGGCCCTTTATCCTAGAAAAGAAGATAAAAAAAACAACCTCCTAAAGTGCTGGCTAGGATGAATTGGTTGAATAAATGTGGTAGCCTTTGCCTAAATTAAGTGAATAACGCTACGCTACAACATGTCAAAATCATTTACCGGATAGCCACAGACTAAACATATCCCTTGAAAATGACGAGTCGGTCGTCTGATACGTAGTATCTTCCTTCTAAAGCCGGGTCCGCTGCGCCTATTTTTGTTATTGTTTTTATTTCATTTCAAAAATGAGTTCCGACGAAGAAGACGTGGAAGTTGTTTTGGCAATAGTTGATTTAGTTCTCCAAAGAAATAATAAAAATAGGTTCCGGGTAATACTGAGTAAATAAAAATAACTCGAATAATAACTGAGAATAATAATACATATGAGTCGATGAATATCAAAAACCCATATGTCCATGCTAAGTGAAATGTGGGAATAACGAAAACTTCATTTGTTTATGAAATTAATAAAATAACAGTTTGATATTTACTTTGGTTACATTAAATAAAATATAGAATCATTTTCACGAAGATCCGAAAACAACTTAGTTTCAAAATAAGCCAAAAAATTAGATTTAAGCGAGGACATACAGGCATTTGATATTTACCATTGAAACTTACCCGGGTTTGAAAAGTACCAGCTTGGACTTACCTGACTTTAAAATGTTACCTATGGACGTAATCCTGTGGCCCATAAATAAATGTAAATATTTTCCAAAGTATTAGGTTTTTTGGGTTGATTTATAGCCAGAACCGATTTTTTTATGAATCACTGTAGATGTGAATGATAAAATTGGGGCTCCGTCAACCGGTTCATCTTATTTTCATTACTGAGAATCGCAGGCATTCGGATGTGTGGCCCATACTTTTTTGCCAATCATTCTTGAACTATTGCGTCACAAATGATTTCAATATGCAAATATGAAGTCTTTTATCCATCACTGAGCGAATCTCTCGGAGTTTTCATCCTAGGATTCCTAGGATTAAGGGCCACACATCCAAATGTATACATAGAAAATTGCCGCTGCGGACCCGGCTTAAGTAGTCTGTGGTTTCGTATTTTGTTATGACATTTGTTATTGTTACTTTTTAAATGTTTTTTTTTTCTAGTTTGGAGAAATCAATTCACCAACATAAAGAAAAAAAAATACTACCAATCATAAAATGAAAGAGAAATCGTTCATTCCCGAATAAAAAAAAAGGACTAGGCCAAAGGGGTTAAAGGACTAGGATAATTGCAGGTTGGAAATCGTAGTATAATTATACTATTTGTACCAGAATTTCATTAAGTGTAGTATGTAGTATTGTAATGCCAGTATACTACGCGAAAATACCAGAATTTTTATCGGCCAATGGAAGGGTAGTTTTTAATGTATTTTTTTACTATTTCCTGTCTTTTTGACAGAATAGGAGTTGTTATGTATTTTATCTATGAGTGTAAGTGAGATAACGATTACTTATATGCACTTTCTTGTGTATGCTCTTACAATTTTCTTGAATAATATTTTAAAATAAGGCAAAATTAACAGTTTTTTTTTATATCGCCGTTTCTATTTTAATTTAACTCAATAAAATAGGCTAGAAATTGAAACAAAGGATATTTTTGTGATCATTTTTTATTATTTTAATTGTTTTTTTATGCAATAAAACAAAATTTACTTTAAAGTCTTTGAAAATCGAAATGTAGTATTATTTTTTGTCCAGTAGTATAATTTTTATTTCTAAGTAGTATAATTTTCTGACGGTCTGATTCTAACCCTGTAATGTCAAATTATCGTAACGTCAGTTTGGAGCGAGTATTTGGAGTTAGTATCAGTACAATGACTATTTTTCTAATGCGAAATCTATGAATTTATTGCATTTAAATGTGTTTGATATTATTTTATCCATGCTATTCTTTAATTATAATGTATGACTTATTAGAAATAAGTTTTCGTGTAACAGTATTGGAAATATAATGTAAATCAATGATATTATTTATGTAAATCCATACCGTTGTCATCATGGTAAGAACTATTAAATTTATTTTATTTAAATATTTAATCAATTTGCATTGTTTTCTATATAAATATAAGGCACAAAAGTGTATACTAGCGCACTATTATACCTACAATAAATATACAAGGAGCTGAGCACGTTTTTCGAAGTACTTGACCCTGCCCTATTTTATGAGTGAATAATATGTTAGTTATGCTTTTGCCACATATAATTATTATGCACTTCCCTGTGAGTGATAACTGGCTAAATTAAAGCTTGTTTACAGGTTGATATTGAGATAAACGAGGCTTTGGCCTCACTAGAAATGTTGATGACAGAGTTCTTTGCTCCATCCACCAACAACTTCAGGAAGCGGGAGATCGAGAACATGTTGGAAAACTTCTCCAGTCGCCAGGACTCTTGGAAACACTGTCTCATTTTTTTGCAGAAATCACAAAATCAATATGTTTTAATGTTTACTCTCACCACCTTAGAAGTAAGAAGTAATTTTGTAAACAGAATACATATTTCAATTATAATTTCAATTTTCTTATTACTAAAAATTTCATGATGAACTACTAAAAACATTTTGAGGAAATTTTACATTAAAAAACCTAAAAAGCTTGAGAATAACTCATAATTTTTCAAAATACCCATGAGAACATAGCAATGGGTATCAATCAAGTTTTAGAATTTGCAGTTTTATGTAAGTCCATGCTTTATAATTATGTCCTTTGTCATCAAGTTAACCAATTTTTTTTCAGAATATCATAAACAGGCAATGGATTAGTATAAATGACAATGATAAGACAGAAATCCGTCTCACATTATGGAATGAATTAATGGCTAAACATGAAGTAGTACCTTACTTCATTAGGAACAAATTGGCAGCCCTTATGGTCTCCATTGCTCGTTATGATTGGCCTCATTTGTATCCCGATTTCTTAGACAACATTGTAGAGGTATGCTTATTAGTTCGTCGAGATTATTTATGGTTATCAATATTATAGTATTCTAGTCAATAATTTTTGAAATGGTGCTACAGAATATTTGTATTTTTGTTTTAAACTCTCTCAGGATTTATGCACACCCATATGTGCAGGATTTGTATCGCACGGCACGTGAACAAGCGCGCGACAGGTTAATTAATACCATTATTTCAAATATCTTCTACCTATCTGGGACGCCCGCCAGGCACAGGTGGGTGGTTCCAAATCCAAATCCAAATAGCCTTTATTTCCAAATAAATTTTTTTTCATGCTACAAATTCATTATAACATTACACATATTCATTAAATTTTAAATCATTGACAGGTGGTGGTTAGTCCACTTCAAATCAAATCAAATTATTTATTTGCAAGAACACAGTATAATAAAGGTGTTACATTTAAATTTGAGCCAAGATGCATTCGGCCTACATGCAGGCGTGCAAATATTTAAATAAAACAATTGTAATTGCTAGTAAGACATGTCAAGTGGCATAAAAATTTAGTACTTATGCTAGGGCTAATAAAAATAATTTATCTAAAGCTAGCTAGGGTTAATTTATCTTTTTAAATATCTTTATAGGTGTTAAACTTAATACAATAGTGTAACTAACTTGACCTACAACACTGGGCTGCAAAGAAAGCAGGTTGGTTACACTTTTATAAATTCTAAAATTTAAAAAGTTTGATATAAAATTATACAATTTGCTAACTAGCCCAGGTAGGTGCCACAGCACCCTTATATCGATTACAGGATTTCCGTCTTAAAGCACAGATGACAGGTCTCAAGCTGTTATGTGTTCCAGTTGATTAGGTCTTCGGGTCGGCGTTGTGTCCTGGGCCTGGTGCTGGCAGGCGCGACGAGCGAGGAGCTGGGCTCGGCGCGCGACACCGGCGTGTTGTTACCGACGGCGCGCCGCCTGCAGTTGGAGCGCCTCATGCTAAAGGGTGCACCGCAGATGCTTAATGCTCTGGGAAGTAAGTCTTAAAGTTCGCTGTCATCACTTATAAGCTTTGTTTTATTTAATACAGCACTGTCAGTTGCCCTTGCAACTGAGCAACATGATTTTTTAATGAACTCTCAAGAAAATTTCCAACATTTTTTCATGTAATTTTTTTAGGATTGTATTTAATCGAGCTACTAATGTGAAAGGGTCCTCAAAAAAATTTAATTAGTTTTCACAATTAATTGGCTGGTGACTTATATCAAACAACCGCAGCTATTAATATTTTTAGATACTAAACCTTAAAACAGCTTACACATTTATCTTAAAAAATTCAAAACTTACACGCTAATAGGCAAAATATGTATAATACGGTCTGTGTAGGCACACTTGAAGAAATAGTAATAACTAAAGATGTTGACATTCCAGCAATTTTAGAAAAGCACGCTCAAAAGGAAGGACATACGAATCCCCCGCCTTCTCCGACTAGTGGTATCCCACAGACCTCTGCTCTTCCTGACCTGTTGGCCAATGCACATGATACTACGGACAAGTAAGTTAAAACAAAAACTCAAGCCCAGCCATGTTTCCATGACGTAATGGAGATGTCGTGTTTGCAAATGTTACATCTAAGAAGTTCTATTCATGCTTTACTTATTCGTTGCATGAGATAAATAAAAAAATTATAATATACGTACACTATAAACTACTGAACGCGTTCAACGAAGCAGTGGCGTGGCGTGACGCCAGTGGCGTCTCATGTACGATAGACTTTAAGATAATTGCCGATTGCTATACCTACTTTACTTGTGCCCTTTTGTCGCCTTACCTAGAAATCAGACAATTTCACGTCACCGCCAATAAGATCCTTGAAGTCCATCTTTTGGAATGTCTCAAAAGAAAGGAACTCATAAGTCTCAACGCAGATGACTTACAGATTTATATTGATTTCTCTACGGAGGCTTCTTGTATCGCGGATGCAGTTGATAAGATAAATGATGATTTAAATAGAGTTTCTCGGTGGTCACAAGCGAATGCGCTCGTTTTGAATCCTGCTAAAACTAAATACATCGTACTGGGTTCCCAAAACATGATCCGACGTGTTGCTGACTCTTGCCCAAAAATACAGCTGATGGGTGCAGACGTTGAATGTGTTGTTAAGTCACGTAACCTAGGCGTTGTTATGGATGGTGAGCTGCGCTTTGAGGAGCACGTGCTCGACATTGTACGGAATTGCTTCTACCGGTTAAAAGTACTGTACAGATGTCGTGACTATTTAAGTGTTGACCTTAGGGTACAGCTCTGCGAATCTCTGGTTCTCTCAAGGGTAAACCACTGTCTGTCTGTCTATGGGCCATGTTTGCTGGAAAGATCGCAACGCTTGATTCAGCGTGTGCAGAACGCATGCGCGCGTTATTGTTTTAAAATCCCACCTAGATCGCATGTAACACCGTACCTTAATAATTCCAGTCTTTTGAAGATGAAGCAACGCCAAAAGCTTTACCTTGCATGCATGTTGTTTGGCATAATAAAAACTAAAAAGCCTGATTATTTGTTTAGAAAGCTCTCATGGCGTGAACACATGCGCAGCTGTGCTGTACGTGTCTGCTCTATCCCTTTGGTTGTGCCCCAGCATAAAACGGCAGCATTTCGCGGAAGTTTCCGGTACAGTGCTACTAAATGCTGGAATAACATCCCCCCACCGCTCCGTACTCTTAATTCACTTGTGACATTTAAGTGCAAACTTAAAGAAAATTTGATTTCAAAACAAAAACTTATATAAAAAAACTACTATCCGGAAAAAAATTGGCCTTCTATTTTAAAATACACTGATTTATATAATTATTGTTTTAATTTATCTTACCACAATCCAATTATATATTTATGTATCTGAGGTAATTTCTTGTATATACCTCTTTAATTCTTTTTTTTTTTTCTCTGTTAATATTTTATATTTTACATTACATAATTTATCTCTAATAAAGCATATGTATATTCATCGTATCTATGAATAGATACGATGAATATGTGCGTTTCGAATGCTCTGGGTATTGGCAGAATTATCAGCGTTGCAGCTCTGCTGTAACATTAAGCTGAGCCAAAGCCCATTCACCGGCACAGTACACGACTCTCTCTCTCTAACCTGTCTGATTCCCTAATTTTGTACTTGTTTGTGTTGTGTTCCATGTTCAATTTATTTTTGTGAGTTGTAATGCTTTATGTTGATTGTTCGTGTGCTGTGATTATGTGAATAAATGTTTTTATCTATCTATCTATCTATCAACGAAAGGCTCCGCTACTTTTCATACAACAATGCAACATTATTTACAGAGCTCTGAACACAGAAATAGTAGTGAAATGCTTGACTACACTGCAACATCTGTTCTCATGGCTGCCATTGTCGTCACACGTGCCGCCCGCGCTAGTTACTACTGTCTTCTACTGGGGCAGTTTAGCTACGCAGTCACAGGTACTAACACGTGTTGGAGATTTCCATAAAAATATTTTTTTAACATAAGGTCACGGACACAAAGTCTGTGGAAAAAGAAAAAGTATCAAGAAAAGGGCCAACATAAGATGGCCCATATGACACCGTTATGCAACTCCTTAAAAACTAGTGGTTCTGTAAGTTACAATTTTTCGGAATGGCTGAAACAAAGTTTAAAATTTCAAGAGTTCTTTCAGCTGGTCGCTGATTCGTCTTCTCCGTCGCCCTTTTTCTCTGCTTCCTTCCATCTTGCCGTTCAGAATGTCTTAAATTTAAAAATAACTTTTAGGGAAAGAAAAATTATCGGTGCAAATGGGACTTGAACCCACGACCCCAGGATTAGATCTCCTGGTGCTCTAACCAACTGAGCTATCGTGCCTTCAAGTCAAGCGGCGAAATTCCTCATCTGAATTTCGCCGATGGCGCTAACCTACAAGCACGACGTAATGTGCTTAGTAAGGAAATGAGGAATTTAGCCGCTTGACTTGAAGGCACGAGAGATATTTTTCGAAAAATTATTTGTGAATATCCTTCATGCGGTAAACGTTTTAATAGTACATTGTGATACGAGGTTGTGAAGGAGTTTACAATAACCTTTACACACGTGTGTCACACGACGTTTTTCAATACATTTGTGAGAAAAGTCATAAATAAAAAACAAATGTAAGCAACCAGATACCTATTTTTCACGAGAATTTGCAGGAAGAAGACAATCTTGCGCGGTTTTCGCCGTGTTCAAAATGTCGGGTGGTGTCAAGTCCGTAATATCACTGTCCTCACTAGACGAAGACATATTTTTGTTTCACAATATAAATAATGCAAAAACGAAAATAGCGCCTTTTTATAAGTTTTTATTGTAATTGGTGCGCATGCGTCTCAGACTAAGGAAACCAAGAATAGACTTGAAATACCTACGAAAAAAACGTGCATACCTAAAGTTAGTCAGAAACAAAAATGGCGGCTTGTTAAAAAATCGAGTTTGTTAAAAAATCGCAGAATATCAAGTGGTAAGCAGTCAATTATTACAAAAAAGCAAGTGTATCTGTATGAACTTTCCCACAAACATCATAATCTTTCAAAATAATGGATAATCCAAGGTAATTTGAATGATTTCGGATAATTACCTGTGCAACGTTATATTTGCATGTTTTTTGGTGCTTTTCATGCGGCACCCTATGACACTGCATTTGACCATATTAAGTGCACTTTTATACACGTCCAGACACTGTTCACTCTCTATAACTTCAAGAAATAACACAATTTTTCTTCAAAATTCGGAACAAAGCAAGCCGCAATGACAACACATGTACTTGTTGTTGACAGGAACAAAACATGGCGACCGGCCACGGTGAGGCATTTTGTGACGTCACCAAGCAAGTGTTGCCATTAACGGTAATCGTAAAACAACTGTTGTCCTTTTTTACATATACCGGAAGTCATTAGTTAAAAAGAGACGCCGATATGTCAATGCTTATGTTGTCGAAATACACCACATTCCTATAACGAACTGTTCGTATAGACGCATATGTCAGGTCTATTCTTGGTTTCCTTAGTCTGAGGCATGCGTAGATTATGTTTTTAGTGTATCAAAATTATCGGGCAAATAATTCAAATATTCAGCCTTCTTGTTTTTCTCGGTAAATAAAATATTAAAATATTTCAAATTAAATGTAATTAAATATACGCAAAATAATATTTGTATTCCAAATTTGAAAATTATTTGCTTATTTTTATTTATTTGATTACACTTGAAGTCGACATGATTTTATTTTCAGTATGCAAACCTCCTTGCTGGTAAACTTTTGAATTTGACTAGTGAAAATTAAGAAAAAACTACAAAGTAAAATGCACTAGTGCTTTAATGAGCTACTTTCTGTTTATAGCCATACAATGCTTATTTTTCGAGCAACTGTATTGAAAAAATACTAAACGAATTGAAAGTCGCTAAAATTTGGCTTATTGTAGAGCGGCGAGGCGGCGCTGGCGGGTCTGGGCGGTGTGTGCGAGTTGCTGTACCGCCGGTACGCGCCGCCCTCGTCGGCCGCCACCGCGCTGCGTCTGCACCACGCCGCACTACGTCTACTGAGACACCTCACGCACCACCCCCACCATATGCGGGCCGCCTCGCATCAGTGAGTACATACACTACTTACATTACAATACAGTACGCCGCACTGCGTCTGCTGCGTCACCTCACGCACCACCCCAACCATATGCGGGCCGCCTCATATCAGTGAGTACACTCCTTATACATTACAATGCAGTACGCCCTCGTTGCTTAACCTTACTGATCGGTTGAGATAGCGAGAGCTACTAGCGAAAATTAAGAACGTGAGTCGGCCCACTAAACTGAACAACTTTCCCCAAGAAACAGGTTGAAAAATGAATAATTTTTTTCACGTCTTAACACAAATTTCGAGATCGCTTTATAAGAAGTCAAAAAACATTGTTTGAGAATTTCCTTGGGGAAAGTGGTTCAGATTCAAGGAACGAATCACCTCCTGAAGTTTCGCTTGCTGTTTCTACAACTGAGCGTTATATTATCGTTAATAAGTACACGCGTCGCCCTTCTCAACCACCACCGCGCTGCACTTGCATCATGCTGCACTGCGCTGCGCTGGTATCATGTGCGAACCGCATGTGTTCCACAGCATATATTTCATGTGTTTCCTGGTTACATATTCTTCTTAAACACTGGATATCTTACCTACTCAGGTGTTATATTTCTCAGTCACCTTACATTGCCTACGCAGCGTTGTGGTTACTGAGTCACGCATCACATATGCAGGCCACTTCATATCAGTGCGTACTCACTAATAATCTTTGTCTTTGAAAAACTAAATAAATATTTTAAATACCACCACAGAAGGTGGTCGACATAAAGAAAGCATTTGACCAAGTCATACATAATAATCTATATATATAAAAGAAAGTCGTGTTGGACCGATTTCCATGGTTTTTGATTTGTTGTATTTCTCTACGTCCCGAATAGCAGAATAACTATTAAAAACATTGGAAAATTAACGGGGAAATTCCCACAGGAACGAAGTCCCGGGCGAAAAGCTAGTAAATAATATAAGAATGATATTAAGAAGATACGCCACTTCTTTTTGATTCCTTGTGTACGTAGATAGAAGTTCTATTTAACTTTCCTAGAATTGTGGGAGTGGTAAAAGGAACTTCAGGCATGGGTATCCACAACATAACTATTACCGTCCTCTAGGGCATGTATTTGGGACCCGTATTCTTACACTTTTATGATTAAACTCCTCAAACTGTTGTTGACTGGTCATATCATACTGAATCAATAAGTAGCATATCAAATCAATCACGATTTACCTTTTTTTTTATTTCAGATACTTAAATAAGCTGGCGGAGTTCCTAAAGTTATTTGTGTCGTTGCATTTCAAGAGACTAGAAGTCGAACCAGAGTTCGACGCTATCGAATTTCTATCATATCTATTCCAGTATACATTCCAGGTGAGAAATTAATTTTAGTTTATTTAGATGTGATTAAAGTAAAAAAAAATGGTATTTTTTTTACTTTACGTTTTTTTTTAAATTTCAGGTGCCTACTTGTGCAATATTTGTTAACTGTCTAGATATATGGTTACAATTTATAGATGTTTTAAAACCAGAGGATACTGGAAAGTAAGTATTATAATTTTTATTTTTGCAAGAAATTTCTAATTCTGTATAACCAAACGAATTGTGTGTGATATAATGATATTCAATTTTTTTTAATCGAAAGCAACTTCTTTTATTTTCATTTGATATCATTTTTCAGGTATTGGGAGGCTTTACAAGCTCTGGTGAATGGGATATTGAATAAAATGCAATTCCAACATAATAAGGCCCAATTACAGCATCTCGATAACGAATCGTGCGACGATGACGTAAGTTTTTTCTAAAGTAAACTATATTATATACCTTCAAAATACGGTTGAATGTTGGTATGAATATGAATTTCTGGGAGGGTGGTAAAAATTTCTATATGTATAATTTATCTACTTCGTTTATGGCGTTTATTTTTGGAGGAATGTATATTTTTTCCAGGGTGAGACTGAGTGGCAAACATTCCTAAAACATTGCATAGAGTGCATTGCTCGTGTTGCTGATCTAGCGCCCGTTGATGTTTTCACTGCTGTGGTAAGATATTGTTTTTACAAGTTTGTCCTGTATTACTAAGTACTAAAAAAAACTTCATTCAGTATTGACATATTTAAAGTAACACCTGTACAGTTAAGAGCAGGTCACGCTTTAGACTACCAGTTTAAACTGAACTCTTATTTATACTGCGCGCCATACAATGTAGGGCTGGTCCAAAGTGTCAAGCTTGACGTGCTCTTGAGTGTACCTACGTTCTTTGAAGTGAAGCCTTTATATAAATTTTGTAGTGCGGGCCAGTTTTTTCGGATTTAAGTACGAATTTTTCATAATTAGCTGTTGCTCAGCCGTGGAGGAAAACGTGATGAAACCCGCAAGTCTGAGAAAATTCGTTTTCGAAAGGCGCTCTGTCCACCGATTCGCATTATTGGGCCAGCGTGGTGGACTATGCCTTAAATCTCCTTCG